>JAEIHY010017272.1:6314-18904 GCA_018904565.1 Drosophila tsacasi | reverse complement strand
GGACATTTCATACAAAAGTGGAAATGATAAAACACATTGTTTAGGGTTAGTAAAGTAAGTGGTCTGTTTATAAGTACTTATTTCACCACCTACGAACTAGTGCGCAGTTCTACAGGGATATTACTGAATAATATCGATAATATATTATATGTAGTACTTACAGATACATATAACAAATTATATGAATTTTCTTCCTCCCTTCCCCAAAGAATTAGCTGCATATTTTCGCGCTATAGTAACACCATGAACTCATAAGTACTTGGCCGCATTGTGTAATGCTTAACGTGTTCTTCCAGTGATGATGATGTCCTGTGCTGTCCTGGCATTGATTAACCAATCAGCCCGTAGAGCAAGCCATCCCCTAAGCCCAGCGAGGAACTGCTCGCATTTCCATTTGGACTACGTGTGGCATTAAGTGGCGGCAGTGGCGCTAATGGAGAGCATCGGAACCATTAGGAAAGGTATTAGGCCGGCTTAAGAACCTGGACAAGCCGAACACAACACAACAGGACAAGGACACTCCTGGCTGAGGAAATAAATATCTATTTTTTCACTCCAGAATGCACAGAAAAAAATATAAAGAGAGATCTTGGGATGAGATCAGAGGGAAAAAAGGAAGGGCAATTAATTCTAGAGACACTTTTGCTGGGGCTTCAGGTCTTTCAGCACCGCTGATATATGTAGCCTGTCCAAGTTGATAAGTATATACTTTAAGGATGCAGTTAAAGAACATTTTATATTCTATTAAAAGCCGGACTCTAAATCATCGTCGTATTTAATATATAATTTGTAGTGCGGATCAGGAGAAATATATTTAATAAGCAAGCAAGACCCCACATATTCCCCCGAACAATTACCCCTTTCTTTTGCCCAGTGTAGGAATATACGTAGAAAAAGTCCTTTGCGCGATTTGCATGGGTATCGATGGGGGCGGAGGGAATCGGGAATGGGGGCTTCGATTGCTGTATATGCGATCCCAGGGACTGGTTTAGTCCTGGCGGAAGGGTGGCCGGACAAGTGTAATCCGCAAACTACGGAACAACACGAACGACATCGACAGGACATCACATGAATGGAAAAGCAAGGGGGAGGCCTGCCAGGAGCAGGAGCAGGAAATGGGCTTGGCCGGGGATTATGCCACTGAAACTTATGGAAGTGAAATCGAGCGCGTGAAGTTCAAGTGGCAGCCATTGTCCACCTCGAAAAACACACACAATTCTAATTGGAGTGCCCCCTGGTCGGTGCTTGGTCGACTGGCCGCCTGGCCGCCTCGGGGTGGCAAGGTCAGACACAGACGCAGGCAAAACAGAAGCAGGAACAGCGGCCAGAGGAGGAGGAGTGCAAAACTAACCGAAAATGTCCAAACAAATCAACTAAAAATAAAGAAATGCTGCACAATGAAAGCATTAAGCTGGAGAGTCCTTGTCCCCCGCCCCCCTTCCCTCCGCTTCCGTCCTGCCTCTGCTGGTTTTGGCGACAAGGACATTGGGGAGGCAGCCACTGGAAGAAACTTTTCCGAAACTGAATTCCTCTAAAAAAGGTAAATAAATAATAATAGACGTAATTTAATTGTAACAATAAATGTAATATAAATGACCTAATACATAATCTATATGTAATAATAAAAAAACATCAAAACCCATTTACATTTCAAGTTTTGTATTATGACTTAGAATTAAGGCCCCAAAATATAATTTTAAAAATATATTAAATACTTTTCATGAATAACGACTAGCAAATGTATTTCCAACTATTGAGACCATTTTTCTGGAAGTGCACTAGCTCAATTTGGGTTTTTTTGGGTCTGGGTGCGAGTTTCGGGCAAGTGTCCTTGAGCATTTTGTGCCAAATGCACGGGGTGGCAGGGAGGCACTGGGAGGCGGCAATTGGGAGTGGGCGGCAAGCGGGCAGGACGAAAGAAAAGTACTAGGAGCAAAGCTTAGCACACACTTCATGCTCGGAGCGAGCCACAGTCACGTACATTTTATAAACTTCATTCGCTATGCCATCGCCTATTGCCTTTGCTTTGCCTCTTGCCTCTTGCCTTTGCCACTTGCCCCGCTTGCTCGGCTGGCAGGACGAATTCGCAGGCGAATTCGCCGCCTGGCTTCGTCCCGAATTCGCCGCATTACAGGACATTGAAAAGCGGCTGCTTCGCCGTCGAGGCGCCAGAACAATTCGTGCCGCGCGCGCGTTCGGTTCGTTTTTCTCCCAGCTTCCGCTGTCTCTCTCTCTCTCTCTTTGTCACTTTTTTGCCATCTCTCTCTGGTCCTGGTTATGTGTGTGAGACTGTGTGTGTGTGCGAGTGTGTTTGTGCGAGAATCCTTGTGGTAGTGAAAGTAAACAAGTCGCCGCGGCGCCGGCAAAATGTTGTATGCCTTGTTATTGTTGCTTGGACCCCGTAAAAATACAGGAAATACTACATATACAAACATATATATTAATGTGTGTAAATAAAAAATAAAAAGAGGAGCAAAAAGCAAGAGGAGTGTGAGAGAGAGAGAGAGAGAGACGAAGGGAAAGAAGGGGCGCCTGAAACTCCTTCCCGAGAGCCGTGACGATGCGTTAATGAACAAACCCAACGCCGTTATTGTTATTATTTATTTTTTTGTAGTGAACGCCAATAAAGGGAGGCAATATCCGAGAACAGCCAAAGGACACAAAAAGCGAAGCGTAAACAACACTCAAGCAATTATCCTGAGAGGCGCAGTGAACGCAGATCCAGAGAAATGCTGCATCCCCGTTGCCTGCTCCCGGTCCTGGGACTCTGCCTGGTGATCAGTCTCGGCTTGAACTGCGATGCTAGAGCGGTGAGTTTTTATATACAAATTATCCTTATCCTGAAAAGTTGTCTAAGGAAATGCTTTTTAAGGAGTTCATTAACGATATTATTATTATTATGAGCAATACAAGCTATAATGCAAAATAAATAATAATAAATAGTTTGTCTCGATTATAATAATAATATTTAATGATAGTTCACAAATGAAAAAATATATACAAACTTCCCAATACCCTTGGATCCCCTTCCTGACCTACAGAACTCTTAGATTTGGTCATACAAAAAACTAAGTTTGAGTGTTAATAGTTAATATATTGCAAATTATACAAACTTTTCTTGTTTTCCTTCTATCCTTTCGCTGACTTAAGGAACTCTTAGATTTGATCATAACGTAAACTAAGTTCAAGTACAACAAAGAAATGAGTTGAGGCGGGAAATAAATTCCCGAAGAAAGATAATAAGTAACTACTTAAAGGTTTTAGTATTTCATAAACTCTAATAACTCCCTTAGCCCAAAAATGGTTTTGTTGAATATCAAGAAACTTTACACATCTTTTTGTTATTAAAAAAAGTCAAACAAGTCACTCTAGTTAAAGAAATTTGCTAAAAGATAGCTAATATTAATTATAATAATGATAATATTTCTAGAAAAAGCTATTTTTTTAAAAAGCTTTAAAAATGCTAATAATATATGGCAAAAGCCACTAAAAGAATTTTTTCCTTATACCTTACTATATAATCAGCCATGGAATTTCGAGGCTCGAGACCTTTAAAAAAAATAAGCAGCTAAATAAAAATATTGATAATATTTCTTAAGGCCTTCACAACAAGAAATTCAAATTTAAAAACAAACGAAAAACTGTCTAAAATATATGAAAAAAGCTATTCAAAATGTTTTGTTCCTATTTAACTTATATTCGAGGCTCGAGGCCATGGAACTCTTGTCTAAAGTTACTTGGCAATGCGAAAACAATTATTTTCCACACGCACAAGTGCCTTTCGTCGCACTTGATTCATATTAAATTATTCGTAGAAGTGATACCTTGCCCCCGAACGAGATGGAATAAATTCATAAATTAAAATAAATTGCGGAATAATTACGAGAAATCGATGGCTACTTTTAATGTCCTCCGTTTGGGGCATAGATCCCCCGACAAACCGACTGGACTGCCGAAATTCATGGGGCGAAACCCTCGCCATTTACCACTCCAATTGAGGTCAGCTCAGACATTTGCAGACTAAATTGCGGTTAGTTGGAAATCGAAAATCATTCGACAAGACGGACTCGCTGGTTGGCAATCGGAAGGGGGGCCTCCCCTCCCCGGGTTGGGGGCAGGAGGAGGATGTGGCTTGGCCCAAATTTATATGCGCAAAAGTTGTGACTCGTTTCTGCTCGGAGAGTAAATCAAAAATGTGAAACTCTTTGGTTAGCCAGCAAAAACTTTTCTTTTATTTCTCTGTCGCCGTCGTCGCTTCAGCTTCAGTTTTTGTTGGTTTTGGCAACGTTTCTTGTTTTGGCCTTGTGCTCCGTTTATCCTTTCGACCCCACCGGAGTCCTCTGCTTTTTTTCTTACCAATTCCACTTGAAGAATAATGTCATCTTTTCGTTATTTTGAGATCAAAGGAGGAAGTTAATAATTGGGGATTCGTAAGGTGAAATTAATAAAGGAATAAGTTGTAAGTGCATTTAGAAATTCAAGTAATAAGAAGATAACTTGTGAATTTATTAAAAAATTATTTTAGAGGCTCAAAAACATAAAATCACAAGAAATCTGCGAGCAAGTATGTTTATTAAGGAGCATCGACTTTTATATATGTTTTAAAATCAAACATTTAGAAACTAGAAAACTATTTTAATTTAGAAAAGAAAACAACAAAAATATGGATGGTGTTTTTGTTGTACATTTACTGGATGGAATATGTATTATTATATTAAACTATACAATTCATATTATATTACAATTTACAGATTCTTTTACCTTCTCCACAGAATCATCATTATTTTCTTAGCGTGCAGCTTTCTTGCTCTTTATTATTTTGTTTGTATTTTTATTTTTGGATGGGTCTTTATAGTCCTGTCCTGTTTGGACTGTTTCGACGCTGTCCACCCGCCCGTAAGCGCTGCGAAATGAATAATTTCAGGGAATTTACTACACAATTTTATTCATATAAATCACAAATTAAATAAGTTTTTACGAGCTTGTTCAGCGGTTGCAGCCCACTACAGAACTTGTTTGTGTTCCCGTGCTCGACGTTTGTTTGTTTGTTTGTTCGGTTGTTTGTTGTCCGGACAGGAGTCCGGGTCCGGGTCCGGGGCTGGGTCCGGGGCTGGGTCCGGGGCTGGGTCCGGGTCTGAGCGAAGACGAATGGATGGATGGACGGCGGCCCTGGGTTCGAGGTACCAGTGCCAGTACACAGCCCCATCCCCACAACGCAATTTGCCCTTTTTTATGGCTGTGTAATTTTTTGTTGGCCCTTTTTATTTATGCTTATTATCGTGATTGCTATTGCCCCGTGGTGGGGCAAACCCAGCAGTAGCAGTTGCCATTACTATGCAGCTAGACAGCACCGCCCGAGGAACTCCCTCTCCGGAGGAATGGAAGCTATGCCGGTAGTAAGATGTAGTGATCCAATTGGGCTCTGAGTTAGTGGCCTCATGCTAAGCCGACTTAAGCAACTGGCTAACTGGATACTATATATATATATATACTTAAAGAGGGCCTGCGCTTAGTGCGGCTTAGCAACAAGTTGTGTTTGTGTTGATTTATTTACGGAAGAGCTTCCGGAAAGGTGTCCGCATTATGATTGCTTAGTTTCCGCTTAGAAAATCTAGTAGAAATAAAAATCTCCCGGACATAGTTTAGCATTTAATAAGGCTTTTGCCACGCCAACCGAGAAAGGAGGGTATTATTCCCGGCGTGGCTGGCCAGTAATTTGCAACTCAGAAAAACATAAAAAGGAGAACGTAAAACGTAAAACAGGTGGAAAGTGCGGTGGTAGAGGCAGTGAAAGGACGACTATGGATTCATTACAGCCAAAGGACTAATGACGCCGGCAGCGGCGGCGGAACACGATCTGGGATTATCCTTGCTCGCTCAAAGCAGCATTTTAAATGAGAAGTCCGCCGCCGCCATCAGATTAATCCCTTTTTTATTTGCCCTCCCCGGGATCGGGGATGAAATAGTAATTACTGCAAAACGGGGTCACCGCAGGCAGGCAGCCAGGTGATGTGACCGGTGAAACAGCCAATTTGGTTGAGCATATTACATGCAGCGAGACTATTTGCAATCGTAAAAGCGTTTAAGTAAATATTATGTTTGCTTTTAGGTTGGATTTTGGCTTTTCCTTAAATAAAGTTGGAAACTTTAAAGAGAAATCTATAATAAGGGTTATTTATAGTGCATTCTTCGAATTAATAGTGACTCTTTTGAGCCTTATTTAATTTCTTTAAATAATTTATCATCTCTGAAAATTATTGCTGATATATATAATACATTTGTTGCAAATTTGTATACCAATGCAGTGGTTTAATGGCATCTATATTAGCAAAGAAATACATATTAAATACTCGTGAAACTATTTGCAATCCCTGAGCCATATCCTTTTTGGCAGCTCACTTAGGCCTGCCTGGCTTTGCCATATATCCGGCAAATACTCTCGGCAGATTCTCTCAATCATTTATCACTTCTCTGAGTAACAGGCACGAATTGCTGCCGCTTTGCTTCTCGCTTTTCCCCCGGATTTGGGGTCCGCAGCGAGCACGTTTTTCCGGGCGGAAGGAGAAGAGTGAGGAGCAGGGGGGAGCCTCCTTAATTTACATACGAAGGCTTGAGGAAAAGGCTCCATGCAGATGCATTAATAATGTAACATTAGCCAGGGCGATGGCAAGCGGAAGATAAACAATGCGGAACGCCTTAAACGTTAGCCGGGGATGACAAGAGATGAGCCCAGGCGATGAACGAATCGAGTCCAGAACACTGGGAAAAAAACCTTAGGGATAAGCAAAGCAATTTACAAATTGAAATAGGAATTTAGTGCTTTTACTTACTTCTCTTGGCCCGCCTTTCGCCCAGTGCCGTCTTAGCCATTTGACAAAATTCTAGGCCCTAGCCAGGGCCAATTCCCTGCCATTTTCCCCTCTTATTCATGGCATTCACGTGCGACTGACACGAGATTCACGAGACGTGAAAGCAATTTACGATGTGGCCGCCGCAACAATGAGCAATTAATCATGCCACGGCCACAGTCGCAGTCGCAGTCGGAGACGGGGTTTCCTGGAGCGGCCTCTGCTCCAGTTTCACTTTCACCCCGCCGGCCCGAGGCAGCGCCACCCACTCAAGGACGCGACAGGCAACTGGCGAAGGCCACTAGCAGGAAGGAGAGAGCGCAGAGAAAAGGGAATGGAGAAAAAGCCACGACCTTGAGCTGCATTTACCCGGCACTCGGCACCCGGCACCCTCCCAGCCACTGGGCACACTGCCCTTCCCCATTTCCATATCCATTTCCCCAACTATTTCGCACATCAAATCATAATTTATGGACGGCAATCAAAATGAGCCTGCTCCCTTCCCCAGCTTTTCCTTTTTTACTTCCTTTCCTTTTTTTGTAGATTTTTTTAGGCTTTGGTTTTTGGGTGCGAAAAAGTTGCGCAGTCGCCCACATAATTATCGGTTTGATTTATGGCAGCATTTTCGCAGCCAATTACTTCGCTGCCGCAGAAAAGCGGAAAAAAATAACGAAAAATAAAAAGGGCAGCAGGCCACGGGAAAAAATGCGAAAAATGCGGCAGCCAGAGCGGAAGCGGAAACGGATATCGCGACGGCCAGCAGCAGCACCGTGCGAAAAGTAAGGCACGGACCCTGGCAGGTCCCGCCACCTTCGCTCCTTCAAAAGGAACACAAAACCCCCCACTGAAGGCGATCGCCACAGACATAGCCATAATTTTCTTAGTCAACCCATTAAAGGTTGAGTATTCCCTTAAGCTTGCCTTGAAGCCTACACTTCTAGCCTTAAAGTTTTGGTTAGTTTCCATTTCCTCCCACTCACCTTCTTAAATCAGGGAGCAGAATGGGGAAGTAGGGACTCACCTGATACGAGGACAGCGTGAAATTGATGTACTAAGCCAGCTGGACAATAAAGCAAGGCATTAGCAAAGTTGGCGCGCGGCGCACAAACGGAATGACAGATGGACATCGGGTAAACAGATGGACCGTCAAATGGTTGGCTCACAACCACTCTTCTATGCTATATATGTGAGTAGTACGTACTACTGTGTGGCTCCCAGGCCAAGGACAATGGACAAAGGCAACTGGCAACCAGGTCAGCGAAAAGAACAAAAAACTGTAGAGAAGCTGACCTCACGAGGCACAAGTCTGCTTACCCTTGGCATAAAAATAATATTCAATTTAGTTCAAATTGTGGCTGTTATTTATCCCAAATGCAGACTCAGGCAAATGGAAAAAATAGTTCCAACTACCTGATCATTTTCTTAACAAATTAAAGCTTAAAAAATCCTAACTAGGAAAGAAAAGTGATTTTAATCAGTGAAGGAGTCATTTTCGACCCTATAAGTCACATATATTCTTCATCGGCATCAATAAGAGAGTCAATCTAACCATGTCCGAGTCCTTAGCTTATGAAGCTGCAAGCTTAGAAAGATAGTTTTTAGTTTATTGGAAATATTCAAACCCCATAGACTCCTTCAGTACGTTTCAAGCTTCTGTCCTAAATCATAATACCCTGCAAGGGCTTAACTTTATATGCAGAGAGGTACGAGGGACAAGAATATTAAAGCTCTAGTGAAAAATTCATTCTGGCTAACCTCCATTGGCTCCGAATTTCAATCAACATGGCCACGATGACGTGTTAATTTTGGTTAATATATAAAATTAGCCAGGACTCCACAACACGAGTGTGGCATGTGAGGATCTGCTCCCAGGGAGGGAGCTTTCCCCTAATTGCGTTATCTTCGGCCCGACTCGAGTCGCCTATTGAAAAGTTGAGAAGTGTTTGCATTCAGCTTCATCAGCTGATTGCCTCCGAAGACCAACTTTGTGCCGGAATGCAAAAGGGTTGGAGAGCACGGCCAAATAGTTGAGATACTCAATATACATATATATACATATATACAGTATGTATTGGGGGCCTTTGCCTGTGTGTTGACACATCGTTTAGGCCAATCTGCGGGCTTCGTTGCGAATATTTTGCCAGCTTTAAATGTTTTTTTTTTCAGAGAAAATCGAATATTTATTATTTTTGCATATTTCTGGGCTATTACTTGCCATTTTGGTTTGCTTTATTGAGACCGACCTTTGGCAGGTCGGTCGCAACCTTATGGAAAATGCATTTATCTGCTCACTGATTGGCAAACCGACTGATTAACCCGATTAGATGGCACTGGCACAGGCCCTCGGTCACGGTGGTCAGTTGTGCAAGGCAGCAATTCAACAAACCGACAATCTGGCAATCTAACAATCCAGCAATCTGACAATCCAGCTATGTTGACAAACGTAATTAAGAAATTGTTAGGCCAGCCAGAAGAGCGGGGTTTGGGGCTACGCAAATGTTTGCCTCCTGCAATGGATATCCAATGGACACACCCCTGGGGGACAGAAGGGTTGTCTCTCAGTGTCCATGTGTGTCCAAGGGTGTGCGTATGTGTGTGCAGGACGCAGGTTAACAAGGACAAACAATACACATGTTTGTACTTTGGCATTCGATGAGATAGGCTGAACTCAGGCTGGCTGAATAATATAATTATACAGCTGGAAATGGGCAAACTAGGTAATTGAAATGATGTTTTTCTATTTATTAGATAATTTTTTAAATGAGAATCATGACTCTGATCGATAATAACTCATAATTAGATAGACTATGAAAATATTATCAATCCAACAATAATCTATAAATCCTTATATTCAAATTACTTAAATATTTCCCAAAGCATTCGCCTCAAATTAAGTCACGGAGCATTATTATGAGTACTTTTATGACTTTTCTCATAATTTTGGTTTGTTATAAACCCTGAGATAAGGTTGAAGTAAAAAAAAGGGACAGTTAATAAAGCTTTTCTGCAATCTGGTCTTATATAAGTCCCTTTGCCCCGTTTTGTGGCTGTGGAAATTCCGTCAGCTTAGTTACACCAACACCATTTTCTTTTAGCCATTTTTCCCGGGGATTCCCCCTGTTGTTTTCGACAGGAGTGCGGGAAGGGGAGAGGCAGTGGCAAGGCGATGCCCTTCGCTGGCGCTCATTTCTCAGTTGTGCGCGCGGGCGGCGAGTGTTATTGAGTTGAAAATGTGCAAGTAATGAAGCAATTGGCACGTGGATCTTCCACCCGACAGCCCAGCTTTTCCTTTACAGTCTTCTAAGGCCCCCGCCCCCTTTGCTCCTTTTTCGGCTTCCCCGTTTTCCGGATCCCCTGCCTGCTCGCCTTGCCCTGCATCCATCTGAGCGTTGCGGGCCATTGTCTTTTGTTCTGCAGTCGCGTGGTAATCAACTCGATTGCCACCACGCCCACATGACGCGTCCCGGCCCCCTGTCCTCAATGTCCTTTGCCCTGACCCCCACATTTTTCTAGAGCTCATGGCTACACTGAGCGCAACGATGACAGCGATCCCACGGGGGAATTACTTTTCTTAAATCCTTTAGATGCATTTTTTGCAAGTAAGTCGATATATCTGTAATTAATCGATATTGCAAGCAAAAATCGATATAAAAGTCGATACTCTGTGTGATAAACATGCAATTCTACTCCGCACAGGAGAGTTCTTCTCCTTAACTCCAAATAAGAGTTATAAGCATAAGAAATCCTGTAAAATCAGCGTCATTCTTTGCTCTGTGCTCGAGGCTTCGTTGTCCTTCGCAGGATGCGGGTGCGCGATTGCAGTCGCCGCTGGGATCCTTCATCCTCGCTGATGGCTGTACAAAGGCTACTCGGGAGGGGGCGACTCTTCCCCCTCTCTCCGCACGCCACTGAGTGCCCTGCGCTCCCTTTGTTTGGGCCACTGCACGCCTCGTTATGCACAAACAAAGCGTTTTCGCTTCCATTTAGCAGCAAATTAGAAGCTGGCGCTTTGAGGTCCTGCCACGTCGGCAACAAAAAATTCAACGCAAAAAAAAAACAAGAAACTGAGAGAAGAAAAAACGCCACAGGACTACGCAGCAGCAGAGGCAGGTGGCTTTATGTCACACGCTAACTTTGGCAAAAAAGCGGGGTAAAACTGCAAAAAAGATTACATTAATTAACAGTGAATAAAAGTGCTCTGTTTTAATCACTAAACCGCAGGCAGAGAGAGAGAGAGAGACGGAGAATTAAAAAAAACTGGAAACACAGGGCTATATATTATATATATATATAGTGTGTGGAAAATATATGTGGGGCATCCTCATTCCCAGAGGCGGCCTAATTTTAAAAATTTTGAATTTTACCGAAAGAAACATCTGGAAATGCTAAATCTATTAGCTTAAGAAATTTCCAACTTATGTTATTAGTTTCTATTGAATATATTTCATTTAGTTTCATTTAATATAACATATTAAAATTTTAATATATTTATTTAAGTTAAACTTGGAAAACCAGCTAGTTTTTCCTTCGGTTTCTTCTCTTGTTTTTTATTTAACAGTTTTTAATACAAGTCCTTAACTCTATCTTTTACTTGTATAACTTTCAAGATATTTCTTGAGTTTCTTTATTTTTTCCCCATTTACATATTAAAGAAACTGCTTAGTTATTTCTTCAATTCCTCTTATTCATTATAATATTATATTAAAATTGTACTTATCTGAAATATTTGCAGTACTTACAGAACTCCCAATGGAAAATTAGTATATTATCACTTTAGTTTCATCTATTATATCTCATTTAAAATGCATCCAACATTAATTTTCACAAAGATCCTTCTTTTCATAATTGAAATGCCTTTAGCTAAGATATATCCATTTATTAAAGAAACCCCTAGTTATTTCTTCAATTTTTTCCATTTTTTTCTGTTCTAAAAATACTTAGAATATATCCCACATTAGATTCATTCCATTTAAGTAACCGCCACGCCGAGTCTTAGGCCCCAAATCGTTCGAGATAATCTCGGCTGGCAATTTCGGCTTTATATCCAGTGCTTTGCCGCCGCATAATCGCTATTGACAAGGACGATAATGAGAACGATAATGATGATGAGTCGGGGATGCTGTGCGGGTCTCAGCTGGGGCTCAGGCCGAGGCTAAGGCTGGGGCAGATGTAGATGCCTGCTGCTGATACTTGCTCCTGCCTGCTGCCTGCTGCCTGCTGCTGGAACATTATCGTTCACTTGGGCATCATTGATAGCAAATGTTGGCCCATTAATCGGAGCATTTTGCCGTTGTTGTCGAGTTGCCTGATTAAGCCAGGCATACACACTCACACACGCACACCGCCTGGGTCTAATGTGTGTTAAACTTTTTTATGCCTTCAGGCCTTGTTTAATAATTGAACAATAAAGAACGAGAACGGCATTAAGTAATTTGTGTCGGTTAAGTCATAAAGCTCACACACTCGCATCCTGCTCGTACGCACAACCCATACACCACATACACCGCACACACCACACACACCGCACACACACCAGCCCCACTCGCACACACTCGCTCACACCCATAAATTGTTAATTCAGTGCTCAAGTTAAATGAGTCGTTGGCATGAAAATTTCAAGTTTATTGCAGCCGAAAAGCAGCCAAAAGTATCCAGAACTCGCAGGACTCTCCTTCAATAAATTTTGCCTTGCGTGCCTGACTCGGCTGCTCCGCAAATAAAACAGGATATAGTCGAGGATGG
>JAEIHY010017271.1:0-23068 GCA_018904565.1 Drosophila tsacasi | reverse complement strand
CCAGGGGAGTCGCAGGGGAATATAAACAACTTCAATTTCGGTAACTTTCGGCGCTCGTCCGAGGTTAAAACAAAGGCCACTTTCAATGGGTTTAAAGCGGCTTGGTAATTAAGTGCAGCCAGCAAAGCGAGATACTTTAATAAAGCACAGGGAATTGGGACTCTACAGAAGCAAATCAATTTCGAAATGTAGAATAGAAGTATGTTATATGGTATCCAGATCATCATAAACACGGGTTTTCTAAGGGAGAAAAAGGATTTCAATGCCAAGACTGAATAAAATTCCTTAAATATTGTCATTCCTTTGCTTTTACTGCCCTGCCTGTCTCCCTCGCATGTCTAATTCAATTCCAGTGCGATTCCTATTAGGAGCGACGTGCTTGAGACGCCCATCGAAGTCACTATTCACTCGACGAGGACGTCAGTAAGGGATACGCCTTGCGAGTCCTGGCAGCGCCTTTCCCTTTCTGCAGTCAGCCAAATGGCAAACAAGCGCGATTCGAGATTGACGAAAGACGAGAACAGGACGAGAACAGGACGAAACAGGACTGATGCGGCTGAGTTATTACGCAAATTTAGCATCTGAATAGAAAATCGAATATTTCAAGTGGCTGGTAATGACATTTCAGATCCTCGAGCCGAAGCTGCTGCGAGTGTTGTCAGTCAGCGGCATTTTTGAGGTAAGCATTTTCACTTCCACCGCCGCCCGCTTGTGGTAATTGAAGCTGGCATGTGATTTATTAACTCAATAATGGCACAGATAGCTCTGAGGCAGAGTCCCCCTACCCATCGCCATTCCCTCACAGTCCGTTGTTAATGCCAAGAAAAATTGATGCAAATTTTCACCGAATTCCCGCCGACGCCCCGAACGAAATTCCACTTAAATTCCGCGCATAATTCGATTTGCATTCAAAGAGGGAAATAAGCAAATTTGTATTAATCGAAATGTATTCAACTCGAAGGAGGACGACAGCCCGCGAGCATATGCCCGGGGCGTGGGTTCGATTCTTTTGTGGTTCGCCCCGGAGTCGGGCCGTAATTGAAATATTCCAGTAAGGGTGCGGCGCTGACTCAGACTGTCCTGGCCTTATTGAGGGTAAGGACACAGGAAAAAACAGATAAATCATAAAATGTACTCTACAGCTTTCTAAACCATAATAATAATATCTTAAATATTTTAAAACGGTTAGTTTCATTCTGCTTTCAGTATAGTTAGTTCTCTTTTCCTTAAAACTAAATAAAATAATTTAACAATTCTCCCTGTGTATTTCTAGGGGAGCCTGACTTGGATTAGCAGGGAAAATCCCTCCATCTGGAGGCCGATAATTTATGGATCTGCTGGCTCTTTGTTGTCTTTGTCACTGCCACTGGGCAATTACACAATAAGCTTTCGGCCTTCTCTCAGATTTGCGCTCTATTTCGGGTTAATTATTTCTGAATGCCAGAGTCTGGCAGAGGCGAAAACATTTCCGCTTCCGCTGTCAGCCGTCGCCATCATCAATCTATATAAATATATATGTATACGGCGAAGGCAACCTAAAAGCCACCACTCCACCCGCCCTTCTGTGGGCTCGCCGTCCAATATTTCAAATGGAAAGGCTTTTAAGTAGCTGTTGGCATTTTCGATTTACGACAACCAACATGCTCCCCATTGCCTGTAGCCTGTAGCCTCTATATTGTATTAGCTGCAATAACAGCCATAACTAAGTACACTTCCCAACTGGGCGGAGTGGCGGCAGGACCAGCAAGGACAATTGGTTTGCATTGCCGACAACGAAATCTCCACTTGCCTGCACTTGGGCAAACAAATTACAAATAATTACATGAGAGAGAGGCCACGGCCCGGTTGGAACAGTGACCCGGTCCTGGCACCTCCCTGCCCTACCCTGCCCTGGCACCCCACTCACCTGGCCACTAACTGCAGGTGTAAACTGGCCCACTTTGTTGCATGTGTCGCCGGTTGTTAACGTCTGCGGTGCGGAGGGCAGCACCGCCTCCTTTGCGGCACCTGATGATGTTGATGACGATGAGGGCGATTGTTGCTGTGGCTAACTGGAGCTGGCTAACAGTCTCATTGGCTAAAAGGCCTGGGCCAGTCGCCCACCCTCCCAACACCCCAGGTTTCTACAGAGTTTCAGGGGACTGTTGGCCATCTAATCAGAAATGCAATTATAAAGGCAAATGGCATAGCCCTCGGTGCAGGACCTGTCAGGGTATTTTGATAAAGGAGTCCCTAAAATGTCACAGGATCCTCAAGCAGAGTACTTTAGAAGAATTACAGAACACAGAACTATGTAAACAATTTTAAAGTATTTAGAGGAGCTCCGCTACTAAGAACTTTTGAGAATTTATATTTTTATAAACCTTCTTTTAATTTCATAAATTTCTTTAAACCCGCTTTGAGTTCGTTTTGTTTTTTATTTTAAGTTAATATTTATGTTTAAGGGCAACCCCCTGAAATAATTCAAATTCATCTGAATAACTCACCAATTACGGACATAATATTACCAATATCCCTAAAGAATGTGATCACCTATCAAGGGTTCTTCTTTAGGCATTTTATTCATAAGATTGTGAAGCCAATTAAAATGCTTAATATGTATGTAGATAACTAGAATGTATGTAATTTTTTACTTTTCCTCGAAAGACAAAAACGTCCAGGCAACTGTGATGGAAACTTATTGACATTAGGCCCCAAAAGTACATGATTGAAGTACATATTACTTTTTGGATAATATGTAGGTATCTCATCCTTAAATTTCAATTAACTTTGTAAACATCTCGATAATAATAGGCACTAAAACTTAAATGGCGAATTTCCTTTAAGCTGCAGCAATACAAGTGCGAGTTTAATGTCCTGATGTGTGCCACATTTGCATTGTCTTTGTTTGTTTGCGTGATGATGACGACTGCTGGGGCTGTTGTCGTCATAGTCGCCTTGTTGGGCCATTGTCCGGGATCCGGACCCCGGACCCCGGACCACGGACTCCGGCCTCATTGTCGGCCCTTTGTTTTTGCGCCTCGCGTGTCTAATAAAGCGCATCACAATGTGGGTCATTGTACGACGACACAGGCCAGTTGCCAGCCGGTAGGCGGCAGTCGACAGTCGGCATCATATGGCTTTGCATTTGTCAGCAGCATGCCACCGCTTACAGCAACAACAAAAAGGAAGCGAGGACTGCAGGACACCAGCGAATAAAGCGCTGCTAATTGCAAACACACACATATGTACTGATATCTGTAAAGTGCGCTGGAAAAAATATTTGTTCTCTTGTGTGTTTTGTAGACTATGTGGAAAAGTCTCAAATTATAATTAATAAAAAGACGCACATACTAATATCCTTCAAGGCAATATCAAAAAAAGTATACGTGTTGTACAAGGAGAGAACAGATTGAATTTATAACCACATATACATCTGTTCCATATCAGCAAACTTTGCCTCCCCAAGCGGGACCCAAATTGAGTTGGCACCACCTGCCTGAAAAAAATAAATTTAGAATATAGAAGATCTTCACAGGCAACTCTTCTTAGGATTACTTACGAGGGTCTGGTGTTGGATCATCAGCTTGAGCTGCCGCAAGGGCCAGCAGAAGTACCAGTACTGATGAAATGAGCTTCATTTTTCTCTTTGTAAGCTGCAACTGCATTTTACAGGATTTATATAGCAAAAATAAGGTTGAGAAATTCAAAAAAAATAATCAAGCGTTAGATAAGCGTTGAATTGTAAATTACACACTTTTGTTGCTCTAAACTTTAACCTATTAGAACCTATTAGACGCCTATTGACAGGTTCTAATCAGCATGTATACACTGTTGTTACCGTAACTCAAATAAATTATGCAGTATAAGAGGTCTATTTTAAAACAATTTGTTATATTACATTTAATTTTTCCATATAGTTTCCAAGATTTGGACTCCACCGAATAGGATTAAGAAAGCCTCACATACTTTCAGGCAGCTAAGAGCCATGAAATAATTGCCCCGAAAGTAGGCTGTGCAGAGTCTAAAGACGAAGAATATGTTAATATCTGTAGGTATATAGTACATTATAAATATATTTATCAATGCGTAAGAAGCGTACCATTTTA
The DNA here is from genome assembly GCA_018904565.1 of Drosophila tsacasi. Lineage (NCBI taxonomy): Eukaryota > Metazoa > Arthropoda > Insecta > Diptera > Drosophilidae > Drosophila > Drosophila tsacasi. The sequence goes on along the minus strand of JAEIHY010017271.1, from coordinate 18,980 downwards.
ATTTAAATATATTTAACTGTATATAGCATATCCGCAGACTATAATGGCGTATTCTGGTGTGGCCATTACAGAGCTATTCAAGCTAATATCTTCAGAATGTTGCGTTTTAAAACCTTGGCTTCAGGATGCCTACATACTGGCCTTTCTCTTAGACCTCCAGCATAATAGTTAAGCAAAGGGATCCAAAGAACCTCGCTAATTAGCAGCTAGACAATCCAGAGAGGGTTCTTGTTGTTCCTCCCCCATCCCAGCTGTAACCCAGAGCTGGAGGCCCCAGAAAATCACCATTCGATGACCACAATATGTCTTCATTGCCCGCCAACTGACAGGAACATGCTGGGGTAATCACCGCGCTCGGGGCCATGGAAATCAGCGAGGCATTGTTGCACGTTGCACGTTGCAGTTGCAGTTCGATGGCCAGGCCACCGCAGATGGAGCGGTGAAAGGCCGGCGGAAAAGTCGCAGCTGGTTCTGGCCAGCGAACTGCTAACCTGATTCGGTGAGCCTGAAAATCTATCACTTCCTCAGCCCGGCCTGGGCCGAATGGGCGCCTTTCTTTTGGCCACATTTTTGCCCACAAAAAACGCCGGGCATCTTGATTGACCAGCAGCCAATCGCGTTGTGTTTATGAGCCTTTTTCTCTTTTTATTTTATGGCAATACTTTCTAAAGGCACTGACAGTGCCGCCCGCAGTTGTTTTATTACAAATTGGAGTTTGTCCCACGGGGGCCCGGGGCAAGTGGAATTTGCATACACCAGAGCTTGGAAGGCTGGACCTGTGCCTTGGTTTTTATATTAAATTTGTACAAACATTATTAAGAAAAAGAAAAATAATAAATACGTGGCTCAGTAGTGCGTTTTACGTAGCATTCGCAGCATATTTTTCACAACACTTTCCTCTCCGAATTTTGCATTCTGCAAAAGCGCAAAAGTTTTCCCGCAAAACTTGCCAGTACAATCGAAGAATAAGTTGCCGCCACGCCCAGTTATACTCTCATTATCTTGGCATGTAACTCCCAGGACCAGACCAGGACTCACAGGACCCGCTGCTGGGAGCGTATGTGTATCGTCTCCATCTTCACATGTGTGTCAGTTTTGTCGCTCGCGGACAATGGCAAAAGTTTCTGTTTCGGCTCGATAAAGTATCTGTTAGATACAATTTACAATATTCCCCTCCCTCGTCCCAGTCGCCGCTTGCCAGGCGAAAGTTTTTGGCAGCAAAGTATGGCTTTAATGATAATGACTTTAGCTCCGGCAGAAAGTAGCGCAAAGTTTAGAATACGCCAACGCAACGCTTTTGGGGATTTTCCCCAAAAATTCCAAGTGGTTTGAAGAACTTTTCCCCGGCACACAGATACGCGAATTAGAACGAGTTCGGCGCAGGATGTGTGTGTGTGTGCGTTAACTTTTCCTACGTGTTGGCCATGTGAAACTGATAAGGCAAGGGGGCGGAACCGCTAAGTGGGACAAGGCCAGGCTGTCTATTGCGGAATTTGAATGGGATGTAATCCGATATCGACGGAGCTGGTACCTCTGATGGTATGCCTCTCCCTCGAGGTCCTGCAGATCGTGTCCCAGCATTGGCCAGCGATTTACTTTTATCACAATCGCGGCAACAACTTCGGACAATGTCAGCGATTTATTGCATCAGCTTGCATCCAACTAACTAACAACACGGCGGCCTCAGACACTTGGTAACGTTGTAATCGGCCAGCGCTGGAGTTGGAGTCGGAGCTAGCGCTGTAGTTGGAGCTAGAGTCAGCATTAGAGCAGTTACAGATACAGATACAGATACGCGGATAGCCAGCAACAACAAACAAGCATCCTCAGCAGCCCGTAGCTACCAAAAACCCCAATCTTCCGTAACCGTCCCGCTCTGCTTCTCGTGGGTTCCCATCAACGCGCAGCTAATCTGCACTGAAATAAAAATCCTATTGGTCTCATCCCAGGCAGCTTAATTGCATTTATCACAAAGAATCGAGAATTTTCCTTAGCTCCAGGAAGGGAAATGCAATACTACTTAAGCCGAGCCCTTTAAGCCTTAGTTATTTAGCAACTATTTCCTCTGTGTAGCTTCGGTTGCTCTAGGGTTCGTTGCTGTTGTCAACTTCTTTGTTGTCGTCGCCGTCGCCGTAGTCTTCGTCGTCGTCGTCATCTCCTCCTCATCAACATCAGCGGCTGCAGTCCGCGGAAAAGCCTTCTCCCAGCATCCCAGCATCGGCTTCAGACTGCAGTCCCAGGCTGTTAAGAGTTCAACTCGTGATGTTTAAGTGGTTTAAGCCAAGGTAACGATTTCCTCATTGGTCTACAATTCTCCAGTTGCTGTTGTTGCCGGCGACATTCTGTCATGCCACGATCACGAACCATTCGTAACACATTTGTTGCAATTTTCGTCGCTATTTGTTAAGGTTCAGGCGGGGTTCAGTCGCGGCCCAAAGGGACTCCGCCGCTCAGAAGTTGTAAAAAATGTACTAAACAGCGGGATAAAACGATTGATTGGATTGATTCAGGTGAAGTAGGTGTCTGCCGTGTGTTGCGTCATCGAATAACACAAGTTGTTGCCACACAAACGGTAACTAAGTCTGTAAATTATTGGGTAAGTACCTCTAAGAATCAGAAGTAATCTTTTCAAGAGTTTGATTTCAACAAGATGGAAAGGCATCTTTGGGAAGCCGAAGTTTATATACATTTTTCAGTTGAAAACTTTGTTTAGTTCATTTTCATTAGGTTAATAAATCTGTATGCAGAATTTAATTAGAAAACTCTCCTTTTCACATGATGCAGACATTTAAAGCCTCTAAAATCGTGTGTCAAATCGCCATTTGAAGGTGTTAATGGCCGCCTGCTAAAGCGGTTATCCTATTTGCACTCGCATTAAATTCACTTCCGTTAGGCGAGCAGCGACTTCCGCTGTGGCAGGAGAAGAGATACAGAGATAGAGAGCGGAATGGGGAGCAGGTGAGGAAAACAGGTGTAAACTGTGACGCCGCCAACGGGCGACACATTTGGCAGCTATTCAAGTGTGATAACAACAATGTGCCAAAGCCGCTCGAAAGGGACACGGCGTGAGGGAAAACAAAGGCGGGCGAGGAAGAGTAAATCAAATTGAATAATTGCCACCACCAGGCGGGGCAGATGGAGATAGAGATGGAGAGATGACGGGATGACGAGCTGGCCAGGAGGAGACAGCTGGCAGGGACATATGATCGAGGCAGCGACAGCAAAAACAAACGCAGCCTAACAGGCCTAGGCAACAATAACAATAACAGTGAAAGGACATAGCCATCCGCCATTCAAACACTGAAACAAAAAAGGATTTCAAGGCTCGACTTACCCAGATATATTCCAAAGAAAATGAAAGAAAATGTATTTACATTAAGAAGGGCTTGAATTTTCCCATATAGTATTTAGTATTGTAGATCCCAGCATGTTCTGATTTCTCCCAGTGCCGCCTGCCATTCCGCTGCGATGAGATGCGCTGCGATGCGACTTCAATTCAATCAATTGAACGTGCCACGAATGGTTAGCAATAACAAAATAGACTTCGGTGGGCTGAAAGGGCGCTGGTGGCGGAAACAAGGACCATGGACCAAGGACTATGGACCAGGACCGCCACTCGCAGAGTGAGAAGACCAACTGGCGTGTGAAATTGACAATGCAGCTGCAAAAGAGAGAACACTGACCGAAAAGGGGGACACCAGTTGGTATTTTAAGGTTTTTAATGATTATAAATAAATGTATACAAAAACTTGAGTACAATCGCTGAAATATATATTCTGCCAGTGTATTGAACATATTTTTGCACGCGACAAACGACCAACGTGCGGGATTAAGAGCCAGGCACACCTGACACTCGTTGCCCCACTCGCTGGTCCAGCGTTCCTGTCCGGCTTTACTTCATGGAAATGTCCTGTCCGCGTGTCCTGTCCCCTGTCGGCATGTCTCATTGATTGACTAGGACACACACACACCCACACATCGGAAGCGGACATTTTTGCATAAAACTGAACTGGCTAAAATCAAGCAAATAAAACTTATTTAGGTTGCAGAGGGCGGAGGACGGATGGGCTGACAGGCGGACCTGTGATTTTCAATATTTGCAACGGGTTGTTGCCCGGCCCATGTGCCATAACAGGTGTTGATATGTTTATACAGTGCCTAATGGAAGGTAGGCCCGCGACGCGAGTCGTGTGGCGAGGTGCGTGCAATTTGCACAAATTGCTGACAGACCGCACCGCGGATGCGAGACGCGAGTTCGTGGTGGGATTTGCCTGGTTATCAATTAAACAATTAGCGGGCCATTATTTGGATAGGCTTCGAGAGCCGCTCCCACGGGAACCGCTGCTGTACCCACTTCGAGCGTTTGTCAAATAATTGTCTTCCAACCATCGCGATTTTACCATTTCCCGACCTGTCTGTCTGTCTGTTTACCGTTGGCTCTCGGGGGCGTTAAAACCTCTGGATTGCATGACAATCCTACAAATACTACTAACGTGGAGATGCATCTTAAAGATAAAGAAGCTCCAAGAGCTTGTTTAACATATTCCTACTTTTAAGTAATAGAACAGATTGATTTTAGCTTAAGCTCAACATGCCAGAGGAAGGTTTTCCAGCGAAGGAGACAAGACGAGGCGCTGCTTTTTAAATTAAAAACTAAAATCGATTGACATTCAATTTGAGCAGGCAGCTCCTTGGGAGCTTCCTCCTCGCGATGTCGTATCTCAAGTCAACATTTGTCGCTATAAATTCGCCAGTGCCCAAGTTCTGCGCATTTCCTTGACTCTGTTGCGGATGCTGGCTGCCGCTGAGAATCTGAGCGAGTATCTTAGTATCTGGGATGCGATGGGATACGATGCGTGTGCGTGCGTGAGATACGCGCACTCGGAGACAGATGAGGCCGGAGCTGTGAGCTGGAAACAGGGAGTGCTTCTGGCTTCAAGGGAAGCAGCTTCCTTCCCAGCGACAACCTTGGCAGCTGATACGCCGACGGAGTCAGCTAGGGACGACATCGAATACACGCTGACATGTATGCCACCCGATGGAGACGGATCTGGAGATGGAATCCGAGGTGAAGGGAAGAGAAAACAGTATAAAATAAGTAGATATTTTAGAGATTAAACATTAGATACATCTTATATAATATTATACAATAAGCTGGACATAATTATATTATATTGAAAAAAAATATATATAAATAAACACTTCGATAATGGCCATGACTGTCATCACCTACTGCTATTTCAGGCATCACTGGCACCTTTCTTCGCCGCAGGTTCAACTTCGACTTCAGCTTTGGCTCCTGTAATCGTATCTGTATCCGCATCTGTAAATGTATCTGTGCATCCACACATTCGACATATCTGCTGCCATGTGGCTTTCCGCGTTTGCGTGCAAATTTTGTGACACTTCGCCCACGGGAGCGTTTTTTGCAACTTTAGCAGCTGAGCGCTGATCCAAGCTCCCTTCAGCCTCGGCACTGCTCCTCTCCGCTCTATTAATCCTTTCTGACACTGACAAAGTGGGACAGGTGCACCGAAAGAAATAAGCAGGGATTTAACTACCTTATTGGGGAAGGAAACCTTAAGAACCAATTGTATTCTTAAGGTAAGTTTCTTTTTTATGTCTTTACTATAGTTGGATTGTTTTTAAGGCAGATTTCAAAGACTTGTCTATCTGGCAATGGGTTGTGTACCGCCTTTTAAAGCTTGCATTTAATTGCCAAGATTTACTGCTATTTTAAAGAGGTTTCTTTCGTTTCGTACATCTCAAGTGGCTCCAGGAAATGACTGATTAAATTTCCAGCATTGCTGTTAGTTCAACCCTTCATTAAGTGCCACTCCCACAGCGCAATTCTCAAAAGGCGGAGGCGACGGCACCGATGGCGTGTGCATAATTCCCCATCTGGAGAGCCGAATAGAAAGAAAGGCTGGCTGGCGGAGAGCTGACGGGTTGATGCAACAAGTTGCAGCCGCTTTTAATTGATATTAATTTAATTGACACTCGAGCTGAGTTGTGAACTCGAGTGGCGTTTTGGGCTCGTTCTGGAGCTGGCTCTGGAACCCTCCGCCTTTTTTTTCACTCTCCTGACTAATCGCGTGGGCTTTGCCTGCCTTGTCAGCCGGCAAAGTGGCGGCTTCAATGAGCTTGGCTGTAAACACAGTTTTCCGGACGGGAAGAGGGAAAGCGGAGTGGCTGTGCATGTTATGAGTTTCCATTTAAGTTCAATTAGGTTTGCACTCGCGATTAGCATAATGAGCCAAGGGTCTGCCAAGTGTGAGAGCGTCATGAAGTGGTACTTAAACTATATCTCTGTGATGAAAAACTGGCAAGAGTTCGAGGAAAAACTTGCATAGAATCAGCAGAGAAAAGGTCGATATAGAAAAGATTGCCCTGCTTGTTTTACTTAAAAGGCACTTGATGTATCTGAAATATTCTAAAAAAGAATTGTTTTTAAGACTGTGCGCTTTTCCGCCGATCTAGTAAATAAATAATGGCCATTGGATCGGCACCCAATCATAACGGTGACTAGCTCGGCGGAGTGCCCTGCATCTGATCCTCCGTGGGCTTCGTGCCGCCATGCCATCATCCTCGTCGTCGTCGCAAGATGCAGACGCTCTAATCGCTCATTAAACGGCCATAATTTGCCTGGTCGGCGTTGCATTTAAATTACTTTCCCATTGGCCCGGCCGGCAGCGGACCTGGCTGAAAAATTTGTTTATGAGGGCCAGCACAGAACAGACCTTTTAACTAAAACTAAAGCTCATAACTCTGCCAGCCGACTGGGCCCCGACTCCGTTGGACAATCGAGTCGCGTGAATTTCAGCAATCAGGCGAGGCAGGCTCGTGGAAGTTCCAAAGTCGCAGCTGAAAACTGGGAAAACGTAAAACTCTTAGAAGTTGCAACTACCCCGCGACTGTCCCCCCGTTGCAGTCGCATTCATCAAAAATTTCCAAAGTCGTGCAGTTTGGTTTCCTTTCCGAATCCCATGCCCCACCCGCATCCTGAGGTTCTGTTCTGGCCCCGCTCCCTTATTGCAATTGGCATGCCATGCCGCAGTTTTCCCCCGGTTTTTCTTCAGAATTTTCCCTCCTCTTTGGGGGAAGAGATATGCATAGGCCCAGCTGACCGACGTGATATTATAAATTTAGTCTGGGTCCAGCGAGCTGTTTCCTTCTCATGGGAAGCTGCTTTCTCAAAAATTTCAGAATTTTATTTCTTATCCGCATTTGAGTTTGAGTTGGCTTTCTTTTTTGTTGGCTAATCAGAGTGATATCTGCTGCTATATAAAGAATAGTTCCATTAAGTAAGGAACCTATTTTAAATTCATTAAATCTACAGAATTTCCGCTTGGTTGCCAGCTTCAGTTAGCGCATTCAATCGATTGAAATGGACAAAAATAAGTACGTTTCAGAGCAATCCCCGGCAGCTGACTCAGTTTCCCACTCCGCAGCCACCCGGGCACTTCAAAAGGAATCTCAAACATTTATTAACGCCCTGCTCGGGAGCGGGCTCATAACTGTTGTAAATTACTTGGCCAGGTTGTAAATATTAATAACCAAAAGGGTGGAGCGCCAGGCCCGAAATAGAGTGAGTCCGGAGATTGGGGCTGACTATGTCGAGCCGGGCTGAGTCGAGTAGCGTCGAGTGGAGCTGAGGAACCAATTAAGCGGATTTCAAGTGCTACGAAAATAACGCCGCTCCACCGAAGAGGTGACGAGGCGAGGAAACTCAAGGAAACTCGAGAAAACTCCGGGAAAACGCCACACGACTATTACATAAGGCAGATGCGGAGGAGGGTGATAGTGCGGGATAATGGCCTTGGAGTGAAATCGGGGGACTGACATTGAAATGTGGCGCGTGCAGCAATGCAAACAAAATTAAAAATAAACATCGGGGAAAGCCGGCAAAGGAATGGTGAGGAAAGTTGTGTCTGCAGCATAAATTAAACTGCATTGCTGCATTAAGAGATCAAACAGCCGAGAGGATAACGAGAACGGGAGTCCCAGCAGGAGGCAGCCTCTGCCTCTGCCCTGCATCTCCATCTGCATCTGCCCCTCGAGCATTTAAAATGCTGTAAATTTTAATTAGACGAGATGCATGCACCCCGAATTCGGAAGCGAAGCACTAAAAGATTTATCCTTCAAGTACATATCTGAGTAAGGAGATCAAGGTGAATAATCATGGCAGATTAAGCCATGAGTATCTGTGCTTGCAGGGAAAGGTTTGCCCCTAGATGTGTTACTGGGAAGAAGGAAAATTCTCTCCACTTCCTGGTATCAATAGCCGGATTCAAGAGCAGTTACCATTGCCAGTTCGGCGTCAAGAAGTTGGCCATAAATAATAATCATGACAACGTTTAACCCCCGGCCAAGTGAACTCTTCGCAAAAAAGGCCCCAGACCAGAGTCTTGATGCGAAAGCAGTCGAGATGCCAGGCGATTCGAAATAAATCGCGACTCTTGAGGCCCCTTTGTTTTCCCTCTGCAGCTTTCCGCAAACTGCGCCGAATGCCGTTGACATTTCGATGGGAAATGGATGGTGAGTACCTGGTAATTTTATTACCTCTCTTTTTGAAACTATATTTTGTTTAAAAATATACTTTAGTTAGTGCAGCCAAACCTGTATTGATTTTGAAATATTTTTATATCTTATAACCAATCTCTTTACAGATTATGTAACTTCGCCCTAAAATACTCTAGCCTTAAAGGTACCTCCATCATCACTGGGCCTGCCCCAAGATCTAGGACCACCTTCCGTCCAGTTTATCAAAAATTGCTAGACATTGCAGCGGCCCGGGAATGCTGCTAGGTAAGAACATTGTTCGACTGCGCCTTGGAATCAGCAATAAACGAAACAAAATGAAACTTACACTTTTCAGCGGACCCAGAGCTTCCTCCGAGATGTCGGCATAGCCACAATTCCTGACATTCGCTGGCTGAGATTAACGCGCCTTTGGTTGCAGCCGCCAAGCCGCCAAGTCGGCGAGGGCAGGTCAAGGGCCCGCGGTATGGAGCGTCTGGGCTGCAAAAGTTCTGCCCTATACTCTAAACAGGGGCGAGTTCAAGGCCTTTTGAGCGAAGCACACCACGGACAGTGTTTATAAAGATAAAGAGATGAAGGGAGAGGAGTTCCAGATCATTGCCAGTTAAATTTATTTACTTTCCGAAGACCGAGCAATACATCTTTGACCTAATTCTTGGTAAAATAATGCATAGATAAATAGTATCTTAAAAAATGTATAGTTATAAATTAGTCTTGTACTTTATTACTATTTTATAAGTAGCTTCTTTATAGATATTTATTTCTTATAAGACCAGACCAAGGGTATTACAAGTCCTCCATATCCCTATTCTAGCTTAGCTTTCTTGCTCTTTTTTTGGGCCTTTTTGTCGACCTCAGTCGTCGTTTCAGTTCCAGTCTCGGATTGCGCAATAAGAGCCCTCGGAGGAAACAAGAATAAGTCTGTGGTGTGCTGGGGCTGGGGAGACCCTGGAGAAGAACGAGGCGCAGAAGGAGCCACATAGCAAATTGTTAAAAATAATTTATATTAAAACGCAGCACAAAAAGACATTGCAATGAAAATTGTGCAAACAATTCGAGTCCAGAAAAACAGCGAGGAGGAGATGCCAGGCGGAGATCCAGCAATTGCGATAAGCGAGGAGGATTTGGGAGGGAATGGGGAGCCTGGGACTCCAGCCGGAGGCCCAGGAGCAGGGCCCAAAGCTGCAAACAAATGTCCAAATGATATTTTGTCATAATAAATGGCACAACTATGATTATTTATGACTCGAAATGCGATCGCTGCCCCGACCGCTCGTCGCCCTCCCGCCAACTCGGTCAATTTAAGTCTCATAACCGGAGACGAGACGCGGAGCTATGGTCATGATTTCGATTTCTTGCCCGGCCATGTAATTTATAGTGCCAAGAGTATTGAATGCCGCCGGATTCCCGCTTCTTCTTGTATTTTCATGCCCCTTTTTGTGGCAATCAAAGCGCGACTTACGCCACGAACAGCCAGCGATAATGCCGTTTTTTTCCTTTAATTCCCATACCGATTCCGAAACCGACTCCCTATGTTGATTCGTCGTCTTCGGTTTTAGCTCTCTGCGGCTTCGATTTCCCCCGCTTATTGCCGGTCCAGGGTATTTCTGTTCTAGGTCTCAATTGTGCCTGATTGTTGTTGTTGAGGCATCATTAGAAGCACGTAAATCAAGCAGTTTTTTTTTGTAGTAGTTTTATGACTTTTTTGCTGAGAGCTGCACCATTTATGGACCGCAATTGAGGCAACAGTTTTAAGACAGTTTCAGGGGAGATTAAGCCAAGAATGCACTGGGCTCATTTGGATGTCCATTAGTGGGGGTTTGGGGTCTTGGCAACAAATATGAACCGCTGGAGAAGTCGCGGTAGTTTGAGACAAAGCCATTTCCTGGGTAGAAAATAAAAAATATTACACATAAACAATGCTTTTCCGTATAAATGCTTTCCCTAAATTTTGTATACACATTTTAGAAAGAAGCCTGAAACCTTTTTAGTTCAAACATTCATTTTCCCTTTCCTAATTGTTCGCTTCTATTGATCCATTCCCTTCCCCCCTTCCTGTAAATCCCGAAAATCCCTTTGTTTGCTTGACTTTAAAGGATTTCTGTGGCCATTTATTGCCATATACATTTTGGTATTTTCGTGCCACTGCCAACTGTCAATAAGTCCTTACTCTGTCAGCACACATGACACCCGTTCCGTTTCCTCACTTAACCTCTTGCAATTCCACTTCCACTTCCTCCTCCCGTCGCCGTTTTTTGCGCTCTCGTTTTTTCAGCGTTTTCAAATTAAACTTAAACTTTTTTCATTTCCATTCAGCACACATAGAAAAACTCCCTACGAGCCTCGATTCCGCTGCGCACATGCGTTTCAATTCCACATCTTTTTTCATATATTTTTTTTTGCTTGAGAGTCTGATTCCTGGTATGCCGCGTGCTCAGCGTGTTGTTTGCTTATTTGAAGTTTCCGCAGGGAGCTGAGTTTCAGTTGGGAGTTAGGGACCGGAGGCGGGGCCGGAGCCGGAGCCTGAGCCAACGAGCGCGCAATATTAAATCGTCTGTATTGTTTACAATCAGAAAGCGTTTTATAGACTTTATATAGACGAACGAGTCAACATACAGAACGAGAACGAGTCAAATGAAAGCGGGGGAAACATATTGATCCGAACCCAGGCCCGGTCCCGGTCCCCCAATTCCCCAGAACTCAATGGTCGGGGCCACCGGGGAGTCGCAGTTGAGCAATTTCTGTTTTGGCTCGCCTTGGCGATTTTTCGAGCTGGCAAAAGTCACGTTTTAATCGCCATACATATCGCACAAATCATTAATCAAAATTAAACAATAATTATTTGGGCGAAATCACGAGGAGCCATATTTCTTCAGGTGTTTCTTCTGCCCGGTCTCGGGCTTTGTGGGTGCGTCGAAGGCTATAAAAATAGACTTTGTGCGGTTTTAATTGAGCTTTAATTATGCCTAATTAAGCGTGGAAATAAGTTGTTTCTTTTTTTTGTTTCTCTCGTTGCCTTCCCTATCGTTTTTCGGAATTTTTCGCATATCACTTTAACTTTTTGCGGCAGCGTGTGAACACCATTAACATATTCGGGAACGGGGCAGCCGGTTCGGTCGGGTCTGGAGATAACCCATATGAGGAGCACAATTAAGACGTCTGAGATGATAATTACTCATTCCCAGGGTGGACCCAAGGGAGATATATGTATAGTATGGCTGGGCTGAAATCAATTTGGGCCGCAAGAGGTAAGAATTAAAAATATTTTCCTGTATATTTTCTTAATAATTAATGCAGGCTTTTATTGTGAATAAAAATGACTTAAAGCAAACTTCTGACTTAAATTATAATTCCCTGCAAGGGTACAAAAATAAAACTACTGAAATTCTTGCCAAATCAACAATCTACTGAATGCCCTTATCCTTCTCCGTTTTGAATGAATCTCATTCTGATTTCCCACACTCCCAGAGATGTAATCTTTTTTGTCCTCGACGCTTCGCTCTCATTTAAAGTTTTGAAATGGCGCTGAGTGCCTCATAACTGTAATCCATATAGCACATATAGCACATATCGACTGAAAAGACCAACAAGAACTCGATTTTGTCTGGTAAACAGAGAACGAACTGCGGGCAGAGCCACAGGGACCCCCGGGAATCCTCCAGTGGGGCCACCAGCACAAAGTAATTGATTGTTTATGGTCGTACAATTTATATGTGCCGCAACTTCGAGGAGCGAGAGCGGGAATGGGAACGGGACCGGGATGGGGTAAATATTGACCATTTGCTAAACGATAATTCAAAATGTTAAATCGACAATTTCAATGTGAGGCGAAATGTGGAAATACTCCGCCGACGGGGGACTGGGATGGCCTGGAGTTCACACATGACTCCCCGGCTGTAAATATAAACATAAACTCTCCACTTAATAAAGGCGAGTGCCCTGGCCCGACCCTTAACCCCTTCTGGCCTTCTGGCCTCGTTGGAATCAATCGAACGTGTAATAAAATGCAATTTTTGCAACAACGTCGCCTGCTCCGCCGATAAAACGCCGCCTCAGTTTTCTTTTATTTTTCCATTAACTCCTCTAGCTCCCGGACCCCGGGGGTCTGGGGCTTAGCCCTTTGGCACTTTAGGGTTCAATTGCTGTGTAAATGCCACTGCTGCCCCACCTTGGCTTGTGGCGTGTAAAAACCAAACTCAGTTACAAGTTTATCGACCGGCAGAATAACAAAAACAAAACAAAATTATACTCAATGTTGCCGGTCATTGTTGTTGCCACTTGTTTGTTGTTATTATTTACAAGCAATTTAAACAATCTGTTTGCTCTCTGGGTTTTCCCCGACAACTCCCTGCTTTTTTTTCGTGGCTTTACAGCAGTGTAAACACAGCGCGCTGATTTTGATTGCAATGGTTATTAAAAAATATCTTGAATTACATAATTTATTTGCACTCGAGATAATCGGTAATATTGTCAAGCCAACTTACAGCGAAATCCGTGGGGAAACACAATTAATGCGATATAAACAGGACAGGTGGCATGTCAGGAATAGATGTGAGTAATCGTTATTATTGCTTCATAAATATTATGTAAATTAATTTAATATGTGGATAAAGAGCTCTTTAACAAACACTTAGAGAAGTAAACACCTGAATCTTGGTTTTTAAAGCATCCTTAACCCCACTTAATCACTGTCCTCAAAAATTCTATAATAAATAATTGCTTTTAATACCATTCCCCATTCCACTTCGACTCGTTTCGCAAAATCGCAATAATATTTTGGCATAGTACTCCCAGCTTGTCCGCCAGTCAATCGATTAGTCACGGTCGATTTCATAAATTTTCATAAACAAATTTGTTCGAGTTCCCCGGCAGCCGGGCAGCTTGCTCGATCCCCGTCCCCTGGTCGCGCCCCTGATTCTTTTGGCAATGTACTGAAAAGTAAATAATGCAATTTGCCACGCAAAAAGAGAACTCAAGGAGAGACCTTTTGTGAGCGACTCTGACGTCTGCAGCAGTTGAGCAATTATGTAATTTTTAATAGTCGCCGACGGGGGCCAGAACTACGTTACGCATTTTACGAGCGGCGGGAGGGGGTTGCCTGTAAGAGTCGAAGAATAATTTATTATTGTCAGTCGGCGGAGAGCAACCCTCGGCGCTGAAATAATGGAAAACGATTAAAAATCCGTCAAAAACGTAATAAACGGTGCACTGGAAAAAACACTATCTACCTCAGCTGATTTTCTTTCGTTCTTTCAATAACTTAAATAGGTATTTCTTGCTGTGTAAAACAATCGGTATCCGTAAGTTATAGGAAATAGTTGCAGCAACACACACGTGACACAGTTCGTCCTTGGAATAAATGCAGGACTCCGGGACCACCCCTCCTCCACGTGTTAATTGTGTCAACTGCTCTGCTGTGACTTCTGTCCATTCGAGTTGACCATCGGTACGTGCGAGCAGCTAAAAAGAAAACTCGGAAATAAAATATGACTGACCCGAGCACATGGGACAGCGCACACATAAACTTGGGGCAGCCAGGGGTTAAGTATTTTCGGGAAAGCGTTTAGTGCTCGATGCGCCATAAACTTGTGGACTTAACTAGCTGAGCGGAAAGGAATGAGGGTTAAGGCGACCTTTCTCTTTATTTTAAAAATATTTTAAAGTTTAAGCTGCACTCAAAAATCTTTAAAAACTTGTTACAGATAAATCGGGCATAAGTATAAACATTCAGTGATCGTAAAATATAAGTATTTTTTTAGAAAGCAACTTAAAATATAAACTTTAAGGACTTAAGACATTTTGTTGTACATATTTTGATTAGTTAATAACTAAAAAAATTTCTATGCTGAATTATCTTCTCTTTAAACTTAATTAGCATTGCCTGCTCCTGGGGATTATCCTTCCACTTGAAGGACACTTGCCGGCACCTGTGTTAGCTGACTCCACAGTCCCCTTCGCTGGTTGGCCGCAGTGACCCCCGGTCATTGCCCCATATTCCAGTTAACTAAAACAAAAAAATGAAGGAGAACTGAAGGACCGGAGACCATCAGCGGGTCCGAAACCGAAACCATTCCTGACGGGAGGCTGCGCCACTTGAGCTGCGCTTTTTCAACTTTGTTCGCGGACTCTTTATGACGGCGATGAGGATGAACTGGCCGCGGTGGCCACCGGCTGCTCCCCGGCTAGCTGGGACCGAAACTACTCGAAACGCTGGCGAAACCGCAACTTAATAATTTTTGCTTCTGCGGCAATTCAAAATTTTTACCTTATTTGCTCCAGTTTTTCTGTTTTCAGTTTTTCGGTGGAGTCGCTGGAGTGGAGCCCGAGTGGAGTGGAGCCGGGACAGGAGTCCGGGACTTATCTGTTTCAGTTGTTGCCTCGGTGCAACATTTTGTGCATGGTCATTTACTTTTCGCCCTCAGCCCTTCACTGGGCCAAGTTGCGATGTTACTAATTAAAAACGCAAATGGGTTTATGATGTTGCACAAGCTGCGGTTGCCGCGGGGCGGCGGGTAGTATTTTTTACTGCTGTCGCTGCAGAATTGTAACATGACAAAAAAGCTGAAAAGAAGTCATAAAGAAAAGCGTAAAAAGAGCGCGCGGCATTAAAACAAATTTTCCTCGCTTCTTTTTCGTATTTTTTGGGACAAATACAAAACAGGTCCTCGGCCGGGGACCCTCGCTCTCTGGGTTTTCCGCATTTTCTCGCCTTTCTCCCGCCTTGCGGTTGCTTGGGGCTGCTGCTCCTTTTGTTGGGTTTTCCGGACCCACTCCCCCTTCTTCTCGGGGAGAGCAGAGCCCTCTAGGACCTGCCCTGACTTTATCGCCATCCGTCGTGGGAGCTGCGGACTCCTCCGCGCTTTTCACGCTCTTCACATTGCTCTGGCATGTTTTGTGTTTTATTAGCGTGAAAATTTTTCAAAGGTGTCAGCACATTTTGGGTCCTTGTTTTTGCTGTTTTTTTTTTGCTTGTTTCCCAGAAATGGTTGACTTTTTTTCGTATTTTGTTTTTGAATGCTTGGCGAATTTGTATTTGTCACAACGGAAATAAAGAAATCGGAGGCATTCAAAAGAAGATGTTAAGTGCTATGGAAATTAGAAAAATATGTATATTTCGAAGGTTTAAAATAATGATTAAACTCAGCCATTCTCAATTTCCAGCTTAGGAAAAGTAATTAATTATTTTTCGGCAACTCTTTCGGTAATCCCTGGCTGCCAGCTTAGTTAGTTTCGCATTAAAGATTCCTCCATCAACTATTCCCTTAATGGCCGGCAGCAGCCCTAAGCCCCAAGGCCAAAACCGAACCCTTGCTGACCGGAAATCCCCAACGCCCCGCCCCCTACTGGGCTGCCATTGTGTAATATCCGTTGACTATTATTCTAATTCATGCTGAAAATTAAAAAGCTGCCTATGAGCCTGCCCTGACCAACCCCAAAAACCCCAATCCCCTCGCCGACTTGTTATTGTGCGAGTTCAGCGAAAATTTCATGCAAAATAAAACCCAGAAAAAGGAAGAGCCAAACCAAAACGCCTTTTTGAATAGACGATGGCATTATGTTGCCTACGCCGCTGTCGTTGCCGTTGTTTTTCGGGGGCTTTCGGCATCCTTTCCTGTTTTTGTATTCAAAATAAAGCGACCGCATCAACGAAATATGAAATAGCATACAAAAATAATATTCACTCTGTGCTTGGAAATATGAAAAAAATTAACATATAAATTAGCACAGCAGACAAAGTGTTTTGGGGGCGAAGGTCCTCCCCCGTGCCCAGGCTAGAAAAAGGCGGTAGGGTCTGACTCCTTTTGTTTTTTAAAACAATTTCGGTGGCATAAATTTACGACTGGCAATTAAAAATATTTTGTAATTTTTCTCAGCCGCGTGCATTTGTTGGGGGTGAGTGAACAGCCAAAACGTTATAATTAAATGTGCAACAATGTTCACAACAATTGAATGGGTGGGACTATGCACAAGAAGGTTCTTTTGTTTAGAGTTCGCTGGAAAGTTTCTTAAATTATGTATTTCCTTAAGATATTGTAAAAACTAAATCGGATTTATAGTTAGATGTTTATTTTAAGTCTTTGTATCTTAATAAAGTTACTATAACTTTGTCTTACTCATTTAAATAATATTTAAACCATGGTTAGTGGCGGAGTAGTATCATACTACATTGTTGCTTTATGCTGGGGTTAAAAGGAAAAAGGCGCTAGAGTGACCATGCTTCAATTAGAAAAGAAACAATGTAGTGTCATAATAGCCAAGTATCAAAAGGAGTATGCAAATATTTTAATCATGATTTTTATGTATGACCCTATTGTGTTGCTTTATGCTGAAAATATGTACGAATAAACAAAATAAAATCAATGGAAATAAATGTGTATTTATTATATACAATGTATAAAGTAAACAATGTACTAAAGTGAAACCTCTATACTCTAGTAAACTTTCAATTTAAACCAAAAGGGAAGCTAATTTTCCTTTACATATAACGATCGTTTCTATGGCAGCTACAATATGATATAATCATCCAAAATAAAATACAATGCCTCTATCTCTGAACAGATAAAAATAAGACTATTTTTGGGAAAATCAAAGCTTAAAAATACAATAACTAGGCTAAAAATACAGTGATTTGAATTAGTTAAGTTAGTTCTAAGTTAGTTTTTAAAGGCTTATAAAACTGCATACTGAATTTCAATATATTTATTAATTAATATATACATTATTTTTTATCCAATTTTTTGTTTACAATATTAAAATTTAAAATATGCCAATAATGTAGTGTCATAATACCATTTTCACAGTTCAAATCATATGGCTAACTACTCATTCTTTTTCCTTGCAGACTTTCCTTTTTCTTCTCCCATTAAGTAACTGCTGGCCAACCCCTTTGACTCCGGGATACACCTTAATTTTACATCAATAACCGCCACATCCTTGGCAACTTGCTGGCTTCCTGTTGTCCTTGGCTCTGTGGTATCCACATATTTACGGCCGCAACAATGTGCGCCTTGTAAAACAATTTATAACTTTTGCGCTTTTGCCTAATAAGTTGGCATGTTGTGGCCAATAAGTTGCGGCGGCAGCAGCGGCGGACATGCAGCGGAACTCGTTGCGAAACTAAATTACAAGTACCGGCAGCAGCAGCAGCAGCAGCAACAACAGCCGCCGGGATAAGTCTGGATCCCCCTTCCTACGGCCCCCTTCCTGCCACCCCCTTCCCCTCTTTGCACACCGCTGCACATCTTGCCAACAAGTTGAGCGTGTTGTTGCTGCCTTAACTACTGTTAATTCTTCTAATTGTGTGTACGTTGTTTGCGTGCGCTAATGTCGCATATGCACGGGCAGCAACAACAAGCCCGGGTGAAGGCATCCCCCGGGGGCGGCGGTGGAGCTGCAGCTGGAGGGGGGTGCTGCATGCAAATGTGTAACTGTTTATGCCAGAACGAACTCTGTTTCTCCCGCTGGCACTGCTGGCGATGGGAGCGTGAAGGAAACTGTACTAGAGGAGCTATGTACTGACACAAGGATACTAAGAAGGATATTGAAGGGGACTACAATTTGTATATTTAAATATATATTAAATTATTATGTTTTTATTATTATTATATATAAAATAGTATTGAAATCTTAAATCTGATTTTGGGCAAATAATGTGTGCTTTTTGAAGTTTTAAGAGCGTATATCTGGTATACTTAATTAAGAATAATTATGTAAATTTACAAAGAAAATCTACGACAAGAGTTATGGAGTATTTGTTTCATTCTAATTATTCTTTAGGTTTTAGAAAACCTATATAATTTTTTGTCCCGTGTCACGAAGCCACCTTCAGCACCTCGCTCACTTCAGATTTAGGTTCGGAGCAAGGCAACGCAACGCATCCCATCGCTTGTCAACTTGCATGGCGGGCGGCAGGGGTCGTTAAAGGGGGTCCAGGGTGCCCCTGTCGCTTATTAGCGCAAAACGCTGCACGTCCTGAGTGTGTGTGTGTGTGCCGGGTGTTTTTGTTATTGTTAAATGTAATTAAATTATGCAGATGAGTGCCAGCAGCAGCTCCAACTCTGGAGCAGTGGCGGCTTGGTGATGCCGCATTAACTAAACTAGCAAAGAAAAGTGCTTTTCCATATTTGCATTTGACGCCGAGCTACATAGTTTTCGAAATCGTTGGCAGCTTGCTGAACAAGCTTTGAAAAAAATAAAATAAAAAATTAACAATAAAATCCACTTGGCAGCGGTGGGATTCGAACCCACGCCTCCGAGGAGACTGGTGCCTTAAACCAGCGCCTTAGACCGCTCGGCCACGCTACCTGTGCCACAGTATTCGGCGAAATGCTCGTTCAAAAATAGAATGCACAGCTAACCCAGATAATATGTGGATATAAATAATACCAAAGAGTATAAAGTTATATAGAGAGGGCATCTTAAATGCTTTGACAGCAGTA
>JAEIHY010017270.1:0-82450 GCA_018904565.1 Drosophila tsacasi | reverse complement strand
TGTGTCTTAAAAATAAGAACAGCGGTCTTGGATTTTCGCGGTATTTTTTTTCTGGGTGTACAAATAAAAGTCTTAAAAATACCAAAAGATATTTCCAAAAACAAGTTCCTGAACTCCACTAATTTCTGTGCTTCCCCCCACAAACCGTGAAGGATTTTTTGATTACCAGCTTTTTCTAGGCAGGCATTTTGCCCGTCACTTGACTTAATTGCAATTGGCAATCATCGAGGAGCTCGAACCGGGCCACATCGAAGAACTTTGGCTCTAATGCAGTCCGCATAACAATTATCTGCAGCATCAGAGTGCCGAGTTCCAGAAGTCTGTGACATGAAATTGAAATTAAATGCGAGTACACCTCTTATATATATATATATATATATATAAATATATATTTACAGACATATATATTGTGTTATTTCTTTCTATGGCGCAGCCCATGACGACGTGCCCGGCATGTTTAATTATTTAGGATGATATTCAAAAATGGAATGAGTGAGAAAGATGAGTAGGAATACCGATTTTCATATGCGCTGGCAGGCTGTTTAATAAAAACCGAAATTAGCGGCGCATATACATATATATAGGTGATGGATCTCGGATCTGAATCTCAAGAAACTTGATTCCCCCTACTCCATCTGTGGCAGACATGCCGACGTCTAGGCGGACTTATCTCTGGCATTTATCTACTGGGATACTGGATGCTGGATGCTGGTTGCTGTAGATTCCCAAAAACACGCAATGTAGCATCGTGAAGACTCCATTTAATTGCGGTGCGGTACAGAGCACTTTGGGTGATTGCATCTCGCTGCACCACCGACAGTTGATTATGCGTGCAATTAGAGCGCATCATCACTCACAATTTTTTAACACTTTCCTACTGCCCTAATGTCCGTTCATCAATCAGATAGGCGGCTGCGTAGAACTATCTTTCCGCTGCCATATCTACGTTCATATAAATATCTTGGCTTCAAACTAAAATCTTTGCTCTCTGGGCGTCATTATTTCCACATTTACCCGGCTCATTTATCAGCATTTTCTTTATTTTTCCCTTTGCACTTTGCGCCCACAACTTACCGAAAAAAAGATACCGGGGAAAAGGTGAAGAAAATTTCGATTTCGGTTTGTTACTTCTCTTTTTTTTTTTTAGAAATTTTACCTTATATGAAATGTAGGCTGTGTAATTTAGACATTAATCTAAATGTCTCACTTATTTGGTTTCTTGTTGGCTCTTGATTCTTTCTTTGTAAAATTTTTGTATAAGATATAATTATCAAAGCAAAGGTTTAGGTATATATCTCTACTATATCGTAGCTTAAGCATTATAAATATCCTTATATTTTCTATAAATCTCCGCAAAATCCCTTTGGCTCAGCTCACAACTGTTCGTAATTGAATCTGAGAACTTTCCTGTCTATAAAAAAAGGAAATCCTTCCAAATTGAACCTGACACTAAAATCAAGTGATGTATCGATGAGCGGCTTTGAGGTCATTTAGTGGCATTAGCCTGGGAATATCAGCAGTCGGTTGATCCGCTCAAATTACCGACGAGAGCTTAGCTTCGATTCGGATGGGTTTCTGCCTATATATATTTTTTTTTTTTACCACTTGGAACCCCTCGCTCGTGTCGATGGGCCGTAAAAAATGACAAGTGCAAGCCGGCAAGGTGGAAAAGGGGTGCATAAATTTAGCTAAAATGTATCGCAATTGTTTCTGGGCCCGGCTGGCGTTTAGCAACCCTCGCACTTCCACTTTGCCGAGGGTGGAATTGGGTGTTCTAGGGGGGAAGGTAGAGAGCATGTGTTTATGGGTTTGACTTTTCATTTGATTTAATTTGCCACGGCCAGGGGGGAGGAATTTGTGCGGCCCCAGATTAACTGTTGGCTTTTGGCACGTTCGTCAGAAACAATAAAATCAAATAAAAATCTTCAACGCCCACTTAGTTATGGTTGTTGTCACTTCATTAAGAATGAGCTGTGAATATTTAATATATATGTTTGCAGGGAAAAGCTTCGATTGTTTGGGGAAAACAATGCAAATTCCGCATGGCCTAAAATATTTAGTAATTTGGTTACAGATTATTGAATCTAAATAAAACAGGAACTGCAAAATACTCGTATGTTATGGTAGTTAAGCTTTCAAAAGGTGTGTATTTTGTTTTGGGGAATTATTGGAGATATTTTTACAAAATATAATAAACTAAAGTTGATCTAAATCTAATTTAAAAGCTTACTTTCTGCAAAACAAAATATTCTACAAATTCTTTAAACTTGTCTAGGCTTAAACCAACTTTAAACCGATTGATTTTTCGGGTTTTTGTGGTTTTTCGTCTATGAAATCGGCACCCACGCCCATATGGCACATTGCGATCCTGGGATTTATGCCGACTTTGGCCCGCAATTTGCAATCTGTTAGCCTTTTGCGGTCTGTCTGGCATATCTATATTTATTATATATATTATTTCAGGGGGTCGCTGCTGGTCGCAACAGGAACCGCAAAAACCCTTTTTGCGCTCTGCTTTTGTAACGATTTTAGCCACTTTTGCATGTTGGCCAATTCATTTGTTCATAATTTGCGGTCTGCAGCAGCTGGTGGGCAGCAGCACTTGTTGTCCAAGTTGGATCACAGGATCGACACCGGCTGCATTCTGAGGGAAATGTGACTTAGATTTAGTTGCAATTACCACATGCCACAGTGCCAAAGTGCCACTGTGTGTTGTGTGTTGTGCATTCTGCCTTGCGGTTTTCTGGGCCACCAGATGCCTTGTGATTTTCTCCGGGCCCCGTCTTGAGACTTTTTTTTTTTTTATTTTTTTTGAACCGATCCCAGAGCGAATTTCGTGCCAATCACGCTAATATCTGTGTCACTGGAGCGTTGCTAAGCCGGTGGCCCGGTGGCCTCCGGTCGAACAATGGGCCACAAGTGGCCTCCGAAAAAGATGTCGGCGGCCAATTAGAGATCGGGCCAGAACACACCACTTTGACTTTGACTTACTTTCTCCATACACCGTCAAGCTCTGCTCTGAGCAAACAATGACAAATTCTGCGGCGTTTCCAATTTCCAGCACTTTTTATTTGCCAAATTCACAGTCACGCCGCTGTCTTCACTCTAAGCGGCTTAGAAGTTGTTCGGTTTTTGGCCAGCGCAGTGAGCAACGGACGACTTTAATTAGCAGCTCATCAAGATGAAGTTGTTCAGCATTAATTACATCTCACCTGGCTACACGCCGCTTCTTCCAGTCGGCTTCTTTACTCCCCCATCAAATCAAGTGTCGGTGGAGATTGCAAATTACTTAAAAATGGGGGAAAAAATAAGGAAAAACGAACAACTTAGACAACAAACTTGTTTTTCTTTTGTGAGAGAGTAGGAATACTAGACTTAAGAAAATATAATGAACCAGAACATTAAAAGAATAATTATATTACAAAGTTAAATAAAATGTTCCATAAAATTTCAAACAAATTTTAGGGAATATAAAACACTAAGTTCCTTGGTAATATTATTTGTTTATATATAATTTCTTGTTTCCAAAAGCCTATTTTGTTTATTTTAAATAATTTTTGTATATTAGAATACTGACACGAGACATTAAATGTAGCTTTAGCCATGCAAGTTTCCATAAAATAATATCCTAAAGAATTTTAATTTAAAAACACCCCTCGCAGCCACCAATCCCCTCTTCCTTATTCTGTTGCCAGTGCAACATCTAAAAAAAAAACATCTGAAAAAAAATATATAAAAAAATAACGATGTGTAAATCGATTCATCGTTTGATGCCGACGATCGTGGATGCCGATGCTGCGGCTGCTGATGATGATGTTGATGATGATTTGGTGATTTTCTTTATTATTATTACTGTTTTTAACCAACTTCTTATTACAACGAGTTTTAAGTTATTTTTTCTTCGGTTTGTTGTCTTTCCCTTCGTGTTTTCTTCGCGCACTCAGGGCACTCGAGCCGAGAGGTGTTGAAGACATGGCGGTGCCAGATAAAAGGCGCTACAAAATTGCTTTCTACCCGCCGCGTCTCCTCCGGACTTCGGAGTGCCCCAGAGCTGGAGCTGGAGCGGGAGCGGAGGGAGATGGGGCTAGCGAGATTCCAGACATCAATTCATTTGGCTATGGACTCTGCGGAATATTCAAAGGTGAGAGAGGAAAAAAAAAACTACCGTTTGGCAATCAAAGAGCCATGCAGAGGCAGCAGCAGCAGCAACAGCAGCAGCTGATGATGATGAAAAAAGTGGGCAGTAAGGCGTTAATTGCTCATTATTGGGCACACTTCATGTCACACACAAAATGCAGACGCAGAAATTTATACGCTGATTGAGTTGTCCAACCCGACGACCACGATGATGACGACCATGATGATGATGATGATCCCGATGATACTCATCTCATCATAATGACGATGACGCACTCCTCCAGTTACCTTCTTTTTTTTCAACTTGTGTTTAACTTTTTCCACCTCCGCTGCCGCCCTCCTTTAACACATCGTCTTGTGGCTCTTTCTGCTTCTTGTTCAAGTACTAAATTACATAGTTTTTCAAGTGGAAAAACTCAAGAAATTAAGTTTAGGCTGCTGTAACTGCCGCGGAGCTGTAGCTGTTTCTGTTGCCATTGTTAATTGTAGGTTTTGGATCTGCTGCTGCTGCTATTGCTATTCCATAAACACGGAACAAAAATACATAGCAAAATGTATATATTAATTTATTAGATTACGAAATATTTCTTTTAAACTAGGGCTATATAACAAAGTAAAAAAATATGCACCACAATATTGGTTCATATTGAAAATAAGGCGATAATTTACATATATGGAGAATATTGTTCTACTGAGGAATTTCGTATATAGCAGTAAAATATCTATATTATTGACAAAATATCACAACGAAACTATCCCAGTTTGATGTATCGAAATTTTAGATATCGAAAAATATTGCATTAGTATAAATAAAATATCCGAAGCATGCTATTAATTGTTTTAGTATTATTTTAACCTATTAGTTCTTTAAAAAAATATTTAAGAAACTTTAAAACATTCAAATTATTTTAATATATCAAAGAATATCAGATATAAAATTATTTCGAAGACAAGTTTCTTTTTTAAATATTTTACCAGGATTTATTTATTTATTCTAAGCTTAGAGTTAGGAGTCTGAGCTATACCAAGCTATTTTAATCCTTTTGTTTAAATATTTCAAATATTTTGTATCATTAAAATGTAAATAATATGTTAATAAATTATATCAATATATTTTAAAATGAAATAGTTTTACTTTTCCCATTAAAAAAAAAATGAAAACAGTTGTTATAATAAATTAAAACTGACTTAAATCAAACGAAAACACGAAATAACATACAAAGTTCTTGCAAATTGAAATTGAAATTTTCACAATTTTTCCTCCCAGTGTAACCCTGTTGCATTCGACTGGACGACAGCTCACGTCCGGGGCTAGCCTATGGATGGATACGGCCAGATGGATGGATGGATGGTCCACTGACCATGCGCAGCTGCGTTTGCTGCGGCTGTTGCTGTTGCTGTTGCGGCGGTGAAAAATCTAAGTTGCCGGACTTGAGTTTGACTTTAATTGCTCTTGACAGTCATCACTGTCAGCGGCGGCGGCAACTGCGCCCCCCATCAATGTGCCCTCGTACATAATCATCGCCATCATCGCCATCGCCAGCGTCATCATCAGCGGCTCGTGGTAACGTGGCAACCCGGTCGTAGTTTGCCAATCTCGCTGCCCCAATCAACATGCGCTTGTCAAACCAGACTGGGCCGCGGTTGCTGGTTGCTGGTTGGGTTAGACCCACCGACTTTGGCTTCGACTTGAACGCAGACTGAGTTTGGGACTGGGACTTGGCTTCTTGCCTAATACAGCCGCCATTTTGCAGAGTCATTTGTGTTAATGGCGGCTCTGACTTCGCCGACTGTTGGTCTGCTAACCCCGGTCAGGCGTTCTCCCATGCTAAGTACAGCATATAATTAAATGAAAATTTGGAAATTAACATTTAATGAATGCGATCAGAAGATTGTAATAGTATTTAAGGTATTTTTTTGTTCGGATAACTAGGGGCTAAGAAGAATTCCCCTAAAACCGTAGAACAGAATCTTGAACTTAATGTTTTCAGTGATGGAATGCTTTGTAATGTTTTTTCAGTTTGAAGTGATAGAACAAGTATTTAAGTAACAATGAATATAATATATTTGTAAGTATTTTTGGGCAAATTAAAGCCTTAAAATATAATAACTAAACTAAAAATGCATTAATTTAAATTCGGAAAACTTTTCTACTAAGTTTGTACAATGCTAATAAAACTGCATAATTCAAGGGTATACAAATATTGAAAAGTTTAAGGTATCGAAATCTTTAAATATACAAAAATGGTTAATGTAAGCATAAACAGTGAAAAGAATATGTTTGAAACCCCAGTAAATATATACCTAAATATATTTAAAATCAACAGACGATCTAAATAGATCCTGAAAATTGTAAGAGAAAACTGTTCAAAAGAAACTAAATAAGTATTAATCTTGCATTCATCTTAATATCCTTAATTTATAATTTATTTAAATATTTCCCACAACAAGTTCACGGAATTTGTCAGCCATTCAATACTAACTAACTGTTTGCCTAAATTTAAAGCGCTACCAGTCAAAATTGATTTTCTGCTGGCCATTGATAAATTGCTAAAGATTAACACCGTGGATAAGGCTTAGCTTCACAAACAAAAATGTCACTCGAGGCATTTTAAAACGGTGCCTAAAACTAATAATTTGTTGACTTAAGTCTCTGCTAAATATTTCGTTAAATGCTGAAAGCATTTAAAACATTTTCTTAATGTTGCTAATTTGTCAAGCTCGTTTTTTGTTAGTTTTTTGTTAACTGTGTATAGTTTACAGAACGTGTATTGTTTATTTTTTGTTGTTATTAATTCACGCATGGCTTCCCCTACGCTTGTTAATTGTGGCTCATTCTTAGGCGTAAATTATTAATTTTAGCAATTTCAGAAATTTATACACATTTTTTGTGTGATTTATGTTTATCGATGTGAGGTTCATAAGCCGTTACAGTTTTTTGTTTTAGCTGGAATAATAATAACGATATTATTACTTTTTATTATGTGAATATATATTGCTTTTTTTGTTTTTGGCTTGACAATTATGATTTTCATTGTTGCTCGCCGTTTGTAATTAATGTTCGCTCATTTGTTGTTGTCGCTGTTTGGTTTTACAACTAATCTTGGACAAAAGCACACGTTTTGCAACAAAAAAAGGCACAAATTAAAACTCAATTTGTTCAATAAACGTGCCAAGCTTAAAACTTACTAAAAAAAATATTCGGAATTAAGACAACTGGGAGATTGGACTAGCTGTATACCCAATAAACAACATTCCATTCTAGCCTTCTGCTTTGAGTTCCCTAATTTGACGGGGTTACAAAAATAGAAAGAGACAAAAATCAGAATGCATATCCATCTATTATCATTTGTCGCCGTCAATATTTCCCGACTGACCGCATAAACCTCGCGCTACCTCACCCCAAGATCGCCGTTCCATTTCCATTGCGACAACAAAATATTGAAATGCGCATACCAAATTATTCAAATGCGTTAAGTTATGAAGTTATCACGATGGCACTTCTGCTCCAATGTTCCCTGCCCCAAGCCGGGTCGATCCGAGCCAGTGAGTGACAATGGGTTTCCCTCTCGTAGGGCACCCCGCGGTCGGGGTCAGTTTTGGGCTTTTTAACTAGGTGCACAGAGAAAAATTCTTGCATTTATTCTAGGAAATATTTATTTAATTTTGGATATGTATATCTTTTTATTTATTTAAAATAATATAATATATATACTAAAAAATTATAATGATGACTTTTATAATAAAATAATTTAAGGTAATTTCTGTAATCAAAAAATTTGGCATTGAAGAAGATTCTTGGCGCCGAACTGATATAAAATATCGATGGGTAATAAAAATGTGATATCAATATTTTTACATTGCAATACATTGAAAAAATATATAAATAAATGAAATATAATGTCTGATAATAGCGATATTTTTTAATTTTTAAAAATTCATAATAACAAAAAAAGAAAAACTGTATTTTCGATATAATATTGACCGTTAATTTTTTTTTATCGATATATGTACATATAAAATCTAACTCTAACTAATCCCTAAGACTGAATGTCTTCTCCGCTTGTTTTCTGAAAAATATATTAATATATATATATTATAAATTTTAAAACTAAAGATTTAAAAAAATGTTAATATTAGATTTATGAGTTATTTTATTACATTTAAAAAAAAACGTTTTTCCAAGTGTTTCCAATATGAGGCATGAGCTCCATTGGCGAGAGAATGGACTTCTCCCTGTGCATATCCATTGTCCGGAGGCATTTGTTTTTGTGCGCTACACTTTCGATGAGCTACTCCCCTGCCAGGCACTTATTTATGGGGCATTAGACGGCCCATAGCGATCCCAGTCCACCATCCCTGACCCCCAGCTCCCAGCTCCCAGCTCCAAGCTCCCAGCTCCCCGGTTATTTTGACAGTAACAAGTTGACCGGCAAATATATGGGCGATGGGGACAGCCACTAACTGTCGCCGATCGGCGATCTTCGATCGCTTAGCTCCGCTTCGTTGTGGTACATATTTCATCGATTCATTTCAGAGATGAAGTTATGAACGCCGGAGGAGGAACCGGAGCCCCGCCGTACAGAAAGCGTAAACGAATTTGAATATTTGATTGGGTCCCCGGCCGGCACAATCGCCGTCAATTTATGCGGCGTGAACGGTTATCATTTTTTGTTTGTGGCTGTTTTAAGGTAGCCATAGTTTGGCAAGACGAGGAGGAGGAGGATGAGACGGAGTGCTACGTGACATGCGCAGGTGTTCCAACCATCCATCCAGCGATCGATATTGAGCCAAAATCGGAAGTGGCCAAAATGGGTCTTGGTCAAGGGTGGTAGGCCCAAAACGAGTTCGATTTTGGCAGGTTTTATGGGGTAAGAAAGTTGAATTAAAGAGAATTAATAAGCTCTTAAAGATTTAGGAACTTGGGATATAAATATTAACATAGTTTATTAAGTTTATGTTTTAAAATATTAAGAATTTAAATGTAGTGCTTTTTAAAAACCTGTCTTTAAACCTTACTCTGCTCTTTAAAGTCTCATACCTAATCGGTTCTAATACCTTTGTGTGGCATGCACCTGATAATGTATGCATCTGATAAATCGCTGACAGCTGATCTGTTAGGTCAAGTGCGGTCCTCGTATATAACTTTTATGGTCGCTCTTATCGGCTTTATCAGATCCGGCTGGCCCACAAAAACCCGCCATCGTCCGATGGCCGAAAAAAACAACTTAATTTTCTCGCCTCGACGCCGAGATATGTATAGGCGAGGGTTTATGGGCGGGAAATAAATCAATGGGTGCTGTCAGACCACAACGATGGGTCAAAGGCAAGAGATCATACCATCACCGGCTAACGGTGATGGAGCGAGCGAGAGTGTGATTGAGATCGGGCTTCATTTAAATTTACAAGAGGCAACCACCTCAGACATCAACTACTTAACGCAGCCATTACACGATCGATGATGAGGCCCCGTCGCAGATGGAGATGGGAGACTGGAGATGGAGCTGGAGTTGGAGATGGGGACTCTGGCAACTTCATTACCGCTCTCCAGACCTCAAACATCCGAGCCCAAAACCACTCGGCAGCTACTCAATAGTCAGGTCGGCTTTTTGGGTGCTGCGGCTCGGTTTCGTTTCATTTTTCGAACATTCGTGCCCTAATGACACTTTAATAAATCATTCGAAAGGTGAGACATCGAGTGCAAGTTAGGGCTTGATGATGGTCCAGAAGGGTAAAGCAAGAGGGAAACGAAAAACCAAAAACCAGAGACCAAAAATCCAAAGTCAAATGAGAAATGCGGTTACTCGGTTTGCTGTTCGGCAGAACACCGAAATAACTCAGGCGAATGATATTTCATAGCAGGACCGAGAAATCAGGGAGTTATGTAAATTTCAGAGGTTGTAGTTATGAGGAATTGAAACGTCTGAGCGATCCATTTGTAATGTGATATCGTACAGCGAACGAAAACTGTAAACGGAACGAACAGCCACTAATGACAAATATAAATAACTAGAAATAAGTTATGGGAAATCTGTACCAGAATGATAAATAGTCACATACTTCATATAAAGTTTTAAAAATTATTACTTTTGGAATCTTTTAGAAAAACATCTTTCTTAACGCCTTACAACATGTATCTATTTTTATACAAATATTTGCTTGATAAAACCCCATTTCATTCATTGCCCTTTTGCTCTTTTGCTAATGTAATCTACATTTAATTATGCATACACTCAAAAAGGGTCTCTTAAACCTAAAATATGATGGCTTCTGCATAAAAACAATGGTCCGGCGCAGAGAGCTCCAAAAAAACCAAAACAAGACAAAACAACCTGCGTCGGACTTAAATAAGAAGAAACCAAATTCAACTTACTTACGAAATTAACATTTTGTCGTTGACATCTTATTAATACTTCACACCTTTTTCTTCGGTCTCCAAAATCGATTGTTATTTTATGAAAATTAGTCAACGCGCCGCAGACACCGACAAAAATCTTCATCGGAGAAGAAACCAAAAAAAAACCAAAAAAAAAAATAAAGAAAAAAGAGTCAAATGCCAGAAGACGACGCTCTCCGATAACGAGTTGGGATGCGAAGGCCCAGAACTAAAACCGGACTCAACTGGGGGGCAGTGGAACAGGATGGAATTGAGTTGGTTCCATCGCAAGTCCGAGGGTTTATTGAATCTTTATGAACTGTTGTTGTTATTTGAATATTTATATAATTTTTCTTTTGTTTTAGCTCGTTGCTGTATTTAGAAATGCTGTCGCTTGTTTTAATAATAATTAGTTAATGTGCGTTGCTTATTATACGCCTGTGAAGCCATATATAATTAAATATTGAATTAAGGCAGTCGCCCCACTCGGCGGGCAATATTGAAATATTAATAATGTACATATTCGAACGAGCGTAGCCGACAAATGGAAAATAAAGTGAAACGTTTATGCATAATCCTAATTCGGTGGTGTGAGGTTCTCGGCGCGGGCGACAAATTAAAAATTCACATAAAATATATTATAAATTGATCGTAAATTCTATACACTCAACGAACACGAACACGAACACGAAATCGAAAACTCCCTCACTAACACACTTTATTCTTTATTGTTCATGGCTGTTAAGCTCATCTTAAATTGGACTTTATTTTGTATTCGTTTTGTATATATTTTTAAATCTGTTCTTAATGAAGTGTATACAAAGATTGTAATTGAATTTGAATATTAATTTATCAAAATTTAAGTTCGGTGGGAAAGTATAAATAAATTATATTATTTTAATTAAATTTAGAAGAGGTAAAAGTTTCATTATTGAAAGGGTATGGCATATATAATTTACACAAAACGCTGTTTTGTTATTAATTGCATTTTTTCTTTAAAGGAAATAACTAAACAAACTACAATTTGTATTTAAATTAATTTATAAATAATTAAAAACCTAGTAGTAATTGAAAATAATTACCCAAGCTCAACCCCATAATTTTATTAAAAAAAAAAATACTAATAACATAACTCGGTATATATTTAAGCAACATGTGGGAGTGGCTCCAGCCCGTCCTGACCAATTTACGACAGTTTGGCTCAACATTTGATGGGCCCCATAAATCAGCTTTCGTCCGGCTGACAAACCAAAATCATATTTAATTTATTTTGGCCAAATGATTTGGCATAAATCGTCGCGGATGCATTATGAAGGAACCCGCTTTAAATGACCATGACTGTGAAAATTTCGTGGCATTGAAAAGCATTTGTCATATGCACAGGGATACACAGGAGGAGGAGGAGGAGGAGGAGCTCCGGAACCGGGAGACCCGAAAAGAATTCCCCCCTGAAATTACCATGCAAAGTGCTGCATCATCGATGGCGAAGGCAACTAACTGCCTGGCTCGTTAATGTCCTCGTCCTCGTTTTCGTCCTCGTTCTCATCGTCCTCATCGTTGTCCTTGGCTGGCTTTATCTTTTTCCTCCTACCCACCTCGTTCCTTCTCTCTCTCTCTCTCTCTCTCTGTGTTTGTGTCTGTGACTAATGTGCACACCTGAAACGTCACAGGACGCGCACAGGTGCAGGACTTCGTTGCAGAAGCAGCAGGAGTCCCGTGGGCAGGCAGCGGAACATTAACGCCAGGCTGTCTGCTGCATCGCCTTGGGCCTGATCGATATATTCCGATTAATCAGTCGACTTTTGTCGCCTCGGTCCTGGGTCCTTGGACTCCCAGCCGCGCTGGAGGTGTGAAAGATTTTACGATCCCTCGGCTGGGAATTTCGCTAGAAAATCTGCACGCACACCCCGCAGGGCGGTGGAGTCCGCAGCGATCGTGCTGTGTGTGTCCTGGAATCCTGGGACCCACCTGGTGTGGGAAATTTCTACTTGGCTCTGTGCGAAAATTTTTATTTACGACAAAACCGTGGTGGATTTGATTTATTTTCCGTTTGTTTTGCAGCTGCATTGAAATTTGATTATTAAGGGCCAATAATTTGTCTGAATTTTGCTATTAAATATTAATTTTAAATTAAAGAAATGAGAGGTTAAACAGAAAGAACAGAACATCAATACAAGGAAATCGTTCTTGAAAGCCCTTAAAATCACATAATTTATATACCTATTTCAATCAAATATATACAAACTTATATAGTGATACAAAGGACTTAACTTTTTGGCACAAAATCCAACTACTTTGCCATTTCAATCAATTATGCAGGGCAACTTAGGAAAACCCAGTTTTTAAGTGCAAGATAATTGGAAAATTATTTAATTGTTAAGGGAACAAATTTCAGATTTATTTCTTTTAAATTTTTTTGTATATTGAATGAATATTGAATATTTTGTATATTGAACGATTGCCTCTTACCCATAATGCAAAAATTGCTTCCTTCGGTCAATGAGATTGTCGATTTTTGATATTAAAAAATATAAGGTAAAAACTTAAAGGGCAAACTTTTTTCACTTATGAACAATTAAGGGCAAAGTTATATTACGAATTACTGTATTATTCAATAGGCATACAAAACTTCACCAAGGCCTTAGACCCCCGAAGGCTCACCAGGGCCAGCTCCGTCAGATCCTAAGCCAGCCAGGGCAATTCATCTTTTGAATGCTTCACAGAAAAATTCTAAAATAATTGCAAAGCAATTAAGGAATTATTTCAGAGTACCTTTTAAAGCATTTTGGTGTGGCTGTATATTTGGTCATCTCCATTTATTTTCATTGGCTTTCCGCAATTACTCACAGACATCGGCTTGGAGAAAGAAGGGAAAGAACGCCGAAGGGAGGAGCTGGGATGCATTGGCAACTGGCGGGGATTGATATTGACTTAAACCGCCGGGGCGGTTGACATTGCCGGTCCCGAACACGTCGCCCCAATGGCAAATGACAGATGCTGTCAGCCACAAAATGCATAAACAAATACAAACACACTCGCGCAGACCCAGACACTGGCACATGCATGCATGCGTATATGCACGGGGAGGTTGGCCGAGTGTGAGTGGCTTTGGCATATGTATGCATTTTGCGCACGAGGCCGCCGCAGCGGACGCTCATTAATTATGGAGGCATTAATATTGGACCACAGCACACACGCATATATATGCACAAAAACACACACGCACATGCATGTGTATAGATGTGGGCATAAATTTTGAGCAAACATAATTTATTACAACACACACACACATTTGTTGTTGCTGCTGCCGGGGACTCCTACTTCTGGCAGTGACTTTGTTTATTTGCTTGTCGGTTTTAACGCTCAAAATATTGTTTGACCAGGGCACAAAAAAAATTAGTACACACACACAAACAAGTCCATAAAGCCCGGGGTCAGCGCACGGATAGCGGTCGCCGGCGCCATTTTGTTCGTTTGTCCGCCATTTTTGTTGGACACAGGAAGAATCGGGCATAAGAATATGGAGACCGGAAATTGAAGGGTTTTTTTTTTATTTTTTATATATTTTAATACAATTTACATACGCATTTTAAAAACAATTACAAATATTTTTAAACGCATTCGAGTACCCCATTTTGTTAGTGGTAATATTTTGCTGCATACTTTTAGGTACACTTTTAGGCGTTTTCATACTTATTTTTGGATGTTCTGTTTCGAAATATGTTATTCATGAGTCTCAAGCTTGGTTTATTATGTTATATTTTATTATGTCATAATATTGTATAATTTAATTAATAATATTGTTTAATTTTACATTGCATAATAATAGACCAGACAGAAAACTACAATTATGGTAAATGAGTTCACCATATTATTTCTTTCCCTGACAAAGCCAATGATAAACACTTATTCCACAAAATGTTTGCTTGCTCAATTATTAATTTATTTTTAAGCTAAAAGTTGTTACTATTTTAAATTTCGGGGCAGTCTTCAAAAATGCTCGTTTGCCACATCAAAGGTATTTATTAGAAAGAGTAAGCAGAGACTTTGCTATATTGACATCTCTCAAATATAAACAATCAGCTTAAATAATATTTACACAGTTTGTGGCGGCAAGACTTTCTTGAGGGTTTTTCGTTGTCAAATTTGGTAGCTTCAAAAAAGAAAAAAAAAAACTGCTTTAGATGCCGAGTTGAACTTGAACCCCGGAGCCTGTTTAAAATTAACTTAACTGTCCTGTCCCTGTCCCCGTTGGCAGTATCTATAATTTTCTATGCCCGAGGCTGGGTCATATGGCTTCTATAAGCGTAAGCCCCTCGTCAGGGGAAGCCTCAAAAAAAGGTTTAATTAAAAAAAGCAATATGAAATGTGAAATGGAAAATGTGATGAAAAGGTTTAGTCATCAGCGAGTCGAGCAGCCGTGAACCTTGACAATTATCTTCACACATCCGTCGAGGGGGAGGATAAGCCGCAGCGAGTCCTTGTGTGTGACCTCCTTTTGTGTCATTCGATTGGTATTGGGATTGGGATTGAGACAGAGATTGGGTGAGACAACACCTAAGTCATGAAAGATAACTCGCGTTCAATCACCGTCGTTGAAAAGGAAACGAAAGCGGACTTCTCCATACAATAATCGAATAAGCCGCGCATTCATTGCGCGAAAGTAAAGGCAACGAAATAAATCCGCACATGTCCGCTGGGAAAGACATCCAGGATTCAGGAACCCGGATACAAAGACGCTCTCCAGATACAATTGAGATGCGAGTTGCAGGCGTTGCAGCAGCAGCAGCAGTTGCTGATGCATCAAAAGCAACTAGCAGGGATTTATCCTTTCTTTTCCACTGATCTGCCAAAGAGAGAAAGGGGTTCGAGGTGGGGGCTTTCTTCTATCACGGCTTAGGCCCAATAGATATAATAGCCTTATAAGCCGCTTGGCGGCAATTCGCACTCTGCCTCAACTGCCTCATCCGCTTAGCACCCCCGGAAAAATATCGCGCAGAGTCTGAGGTCGCGTTACATGATTATTATTGCCAATGGAATTGCCAGAGGAAAATCAAATTAAAATATACATTTTTAATGGGCACTGGAATGGCGCTCTGGCCAGGCCAGCAGCAGCAGTCTTTTGTTCTAGGCCCAGCTCCATCCAGTTCAGTTCAGCTCAGCTCAGCTCGGTTCAGTTGGGTTCGGTTCGGTTCGCTGGTTCAATCTGCGATATGACATAATGCGTTTGGCGTCACGTTACATTGCGTTGCAACTGTCTGCATGCCGAACTCCTTGCTCTCACACCCTTTCCCGTGTACGTAATTCATTAAAAAAGTTAATTTTTACCATCCGCCCAGTCGTCCGGGCCTGATTGTGTCCTGATTATGGTCAGAGGGCCCAGAAAGGATATGCCGCCTTATTGGGCCTGACCAGCGGCGGTCAGATAGTTCGTAACGATTATGGGGGCCAGGACACACAGCACACTTGGGAAACATAATTTCAGCGGCTGAGATTTAAGCTGAAAGATATGAGATTATAAAGGGTAGAACCCTCGAATATTTGGAAGAACTTTAAAGGGACTACATCTATTTGAAAGCCTTTAAATTCTAACTAAAGAACTATACTGAAGTCTTAACAGAAGAAGTGTACCCACGGTATTAAGCATGTTACAGTATTTACTACTTATTTAGTTAATAAAAAGTTTCAAACAAAAAGCAAACTTAATTTTCATAATTTTAGGAGGTTAAACCCCTTCCTAATTAAAAATAAAACTTCTTTTCTCAATGTGCTTCTCCTGCGAATCAAATTGCTGACCCCTGGCTGGTTGCACCTTTTCGCATGCCTTCGTAAATGCCTTTACACACACCTTCTTTCATTCTTTTGGGCTACCATAAAAATATTTTAATTAAATTTCACATCTATGCCCAGGGTATGTATCCTTTGCCGTACGTTCGGGCAAACCTTCAACTGTGACCGGAACACTGGCATAAAGCGCAGCCCATTAATCATTCAAATTACCCATACATCATCATTACCCACAGTTCTCAGTTCTCAGTTCCAGTGCCCTCTCCTCTCCTCCAGTGCCTGTGGCACCTTTCTGTCTGCGGAAAATGAATCTCGGCCAGCGATGAAAAAGGAGAAAAATCTACTGAAATTATTCAATGAGGGCGGTCTCAATTAGTTTTAGGCGTTTCACGGTTCCTGTCTCCGCCTGTTCCCCGTAAACAGGTAGAGGCAACGACGTTACTGCAGGGGGGCCGGAAAATTGTTCAGTTACCTGAATCGGTGGGCATTTGGCCAAGTGGAAGTTCTTAGACAGTGCGGCGTCTACAGAATTTTCCGGGAATTGCACTAAGCTGTTCTGTCCAAGAGGGAAGATGGATTTGAAAGGATGTGGGATTTGGGGGGGCGCTAAATAGAGATTACATTCCAGGACATTGCGCGATAACTAAAATTCATGGATATCTAAGAACTTAAGGTACTAATATTCGTAAGTTTAATTTTATACATTCAATATATTACCCACCTTTCTCTAATAATATTCACACATTTTTGTTGTACATTTAACAATTCAATTCTTGAATTAATCTTTGATCTTTCGTTGGTAACATGTTCTACTTATTTCTCCCTACTCCAATAACTTTTCAGTGCCATAAATCACTGATCCCAAAATGTTCCAAACTGCTTTCGGGGAAGTGCCATGCAAATCACCTCAAGTGCTTGCCACTCACCTCATTTGCCGTAATTCCATCTGCGATTTTCTGTCACCCCGCTGCGCCCTGCGGTCGTGGCGGCTTTCATCGCTAAAGAGCGTTAACTAACCGCAGCGAATGATCAAATATCGAAAATCAATTCCGCTGCCATTGTCACCCATAATTAAAGTCCGCCGAACCGAATGCCCGCTGAGGTGGTGTCGCATTCGTATTCCGATACGGATTTTGATTCCCCTTAAAAGGATGTCAGAGAGGGACGACGACGCCAGGGCAGTCAGTCAGTCAGTCGAGCGGCTCGGCTGGGAATTCTCTCACGAGTGCCACTCCAGGGCAGTGATAAGGATACGGGGACGGGAAAGGAGGGGAAACCAACAAATTGGAAACACTTTTAAATGCCTCGGCCACCACTAAAACAAAAAAATAAAAACCCAAGAAAGAAGTTACTGTTTGCCTTGCTTCCCCCTGAGGGTTCGGAGGAACGGGGCCTGGGCTCGGTCGACCGCAGCTTCCGAAACCTATTTGGGTTAGTTCTCGAGTTTTCAGTTACGGGGCGGACCGAGCTCGTCGGTCTCAATGTCAACTGTAAAAATTTCTCAGGCGTAACGAGAAATAAGTTACATGACTTCCAACGGAAGTTGTGCGAATGTATCACTCCACCACCCCAGAGCAAGGGTCGGCTTACGACTGTCTGATCTGGTCTGGCTTTGCCTGGTCGGTCTGGCCTGGCCTGGTCTGGTCTAGTCCACTTTGTTGGCAACTTGATTCTTAATTATTGCATTTATGCTCTGCCGACAAATTTGCGGTAATTGAATATTTTCGAGATCTGGTTTTGGGCCCGATTATTATTAGGGCCGGCGGAGTGACGAAGTCAATGTGCAGCCACCTTTGTCTCTTTTTTGTAATTAGTGCGTTGAGTTATTGTCTATTTGGGGTTAGAACGTGTTATCCTTCCTCGGCCGATTTTGGAGTGGAATCCCCTGGCATGGATGTAACAGGACCTCCCGGGGCTGTTTATAACCAGATTAGACTTGTCAGAGGGCCAGCCAGGCTTCCCAAGTGGGTTAATGAGGTTATTGAGAATCTGGTTAAAGTTTACACAGATCAAAGGGTGCTTCAAGTGCAAATAGTTGTAAGCTTTTCAGATTTATTCGATAGGATAGTGTTTCATTATATTTTCTTTATTATTTTAATAAACAATAAGTTTATAATTGAATAAATAAATTCACAGCTTTTTGGGGTAATCTACCTAAGCTGGGTTTTCCTGAAATAAATTCGGTTACAAAGTCAAATCAAATTAATATTGAATAATTGATTTGAAAATTACTTTCCTATTAATTTAATGTAAGATTTAAAATTTCTTTCAATTTACTTCCTATTTTTTAAATTTCTCCCAATTAAAATCGAACCTCTTTCCCCTCTACTGATCCCTGGGAAACATGAAAAACACCTTTCAAAATATTTTCAAATTTATTTTGAAACACTCTGCATTGGCCAAATGCATTACGAATTCAAATTGTATCTTTTCCTTTAATTGGTTTACTTGTTTGTTATTTGTTGCTGGGAATATTTCGCCTCAGGTGCAGACAAAGTTACCATTTCCGATCCCTTCCGCCGTCGCCGTCGTCATCGCATTTGTCAATATTTTCGTCCGAGACTACAAGGCTGCAAGGCTGCAGGGCTGTGGAGGGCTGTTGGGCAAACAAACATGCTTAAAATAACAAATTAGCATAGACCGGGGGGCAACGCGGCCTGGGACTACGTACTAAAACAACAAATAAAGAGCCCAGGGGCCCCGGGAGGAGGGTCGGTTCGGGCTGCCAGCAAGCTACCAATTTGGTACACTCACTCGAGATCGAGTTCCAAGTGCTGGAACTGGATGGGACGGCTGAAAAGTTACATCAATCACCATCAACACTCCACAACTCATCGACATCGGCATCGGCATCGAAATACCAAAATGGCGCATTGGTGTTAATGATGCCGACTTTGAAATTTTACCGACGCGCCCACAAGAGCCTTTGCAAAAAATTTAAAAAAAAAATACAGAAAAAATATATGTATATACATATATACGCAAAAAGCAAATAAGGCAAGTGTCGTTTTGAAGTTTTCATCATCATCATCATCGGCAGCGTTCGCCATTGGAGGGTCACATTCG
This sequence comes from Drosophila tsacasi, assembly GCA_018904565.1. Lineage (NCBI taxonomy): Eukaryota > Metazoa > Arthropoda > Insecta > Diptera > Drosophilidae > Drosophila > Drosophila tsacasi. Next base: position 63,084 of record JAEIHY010017270.1, on the reverse strand, counting down.
TCATTGGGCAAACAAATGAAGGGGACGCCGCGCTGTCAGATGATTTTTTTTTTTGCCTGCTTGTGCTGAATGATGTGCGAACAAGTTGTAATTATTTCGCATTAAGCCACGGAGCCCAGCGGAACGCAGATGAGGCTCAAGACGAGATCTTCCCTGTCCTCTTGAAGGAAACCAAAGGTGTCAAGATGAATGCAGCTCAGGGAGTAAGGCAACTACAATAGAAACTTTAACTGAAACTGAAACTGAGTAATGAGCGCGGTCTTGAAGGCTTTGAATATCCTGGAAGGAGTTTCTTGCTAAATGACAAAGGTTCATACTCAGCATAGTAGTCGTAAATAATTGTAAAATAATTTATATGCTTTTTAATGACTCTGAAAACCTAGAAAATGTCGAAGTTCTAGGCTGCATATATGATCCATGTATTAATTTAAAAAGCATTGAAATATATTATAACATTATTATTTATTAAGTAATCATATTTTCTTTCAGACAAAATAAAAACTAAAGACTAAAGAAATATAAATAAATCGTAGAAAATCGTTTAAAAATAAGAACAAATCCACGAATAACATGGCATGGACGAGGCTGCCTTGAGTTGGCCATTAGGACCACATTAAATTCCACCACCCTCCCTTTTTTTTGGGCTGTGTTATCTGGGGAGAAATCAAACTGCTGCCGGCACATTGCGTTGCATTTAATTATGCGAATGACTTCGATTGCCGGCAACCAGTTGACACTGAAGTCTGGCTTTCCCACGTTCGCACGGCCAAATACCAGAAATACTCACCCGAAAACCAACCGCCTACCAAAAAAAAAGTCGTTAGACCAAAGTTGGGCGGAAAAGTCGTGGCCCTCCCCGCGGCTCGATTTACAATACTTCCGCGTTTTGTCACCGGAAAAAGGTAAATCACAAGCTGACCACGCAACAAGCTGAATTATTCTACATATATTTCGTATATTTTTTTCCCTATTTTCCACTGCGCCGTTTTGAGGGTGAAAATGAGAGTTCAGCGGAAAAGGCGCAAGTTTTCCGCGCGTAGCGAGAACAACCCCTGGACTTGGGTTCGGGGTTCGGGGTTTTGGTTTCGGGTGGCCAGGCGAGGGGAAGTAACCACCGCGAGACGTCGCGAACATTTAATTGCATTCGATATGCGCTTTTGGGAAAATTTCCCACGATTTTCGTGGCGGATTTTTCCGAAAGGTAACTAGCTCAGGTCAGTGCCCAACAGCTTCGGTCCAGATGCTTTGATCGAAAGCTGCTGTGTGAGTGATAAGGTTCATGCACTGGGAATAATAAGTGTGATAAGATATTGTTGGGTCATTTCAAGATAAATATTTGAAGTATAATAATTAATTATTATAAGTAATACAGCTGTAATTCTATAAATCTTTAAAATGGCTTAAACACATACAATTCACTTAAAACTTAAACTTTACTGCTTATTTCAATACAATAAATTATAGACCTACTTTATAGCACCTTCTAAGACATACAAGCATAATTTTGACATTGAAGAATAATTCCTACTTTTTTTTCTATAATTTCTTTGAGTGCATTATCATCACCACCATCATCATCCTCATCATCGCTATGCTCTGATCCTCATAATCAACATTTATGGCCGCTGATTGTTTTCGCGACTGACCGCGACGCCTTCGAAGAAAGGGTTGGTCGCTCGCTCCCCCCTCGAATGATAGGGAAAGATGGTCCTCGGCGTAGTCTGAGATTTGTGTGACTCATAACGAGTTTCCTCTCGCTTGGCCTGGACCTTAAGTGGATATTGCCCGCGATCCTTTGTCTCGCGCAGCTGCCCCTTTTGTTCGCGGTCCTGGACAGTCCAGTCGCCGCTGTATTAATCCTGTTTCCAGTGGCACTTCTTCGGTTACGGCAGCTTATCAAACGTGCATTCTTTATGTAAATTTCACATTATAGTTACTTTTTTCCATCGCTTAATCCAGTTCAAATCAAAAATTAAAGTTGCCGGGGTTGGTCCTGATCTCAGCCGAATCAGAGGAACCTTGGGAGTGTTGAGAGGATCTTTAAAGGCAGTTTATGAATATGAGTACAGAGTTTGTTTACTTAATAATTGCAGTGCTGAATCAGCTGATGTGCTGGCAATTCATCTTTTTTTTTTATTAATTTCACTCGGAAACACTTCCTCCATTGTGTGGCTGTGGCGCATGCCAACTCAGTTTGAGTTGCGAAAACAATGAATCAGAAATTTAACGAACAAAATCCAAAAGGCAATGGGAAGTATTCCCAAATTATCTGTTGAATGTAATGATCAGGAACTTAAGAAGTAGAATGATATTAGAGGATAATAAGAGGAAGATATTCGCTTCAGGGCTTCAATGCTTCTTAGACTTTATGTGATTTGCTTTTGCGATCGCAGCAGTTGTGCTGGCCAGGGTGAGGATGCGCTCGTTGAGCACCATGTAGGCGAAAAACTGCAAGGCACTGAGGAACAGATACTCGTTCTTGGGCACATCGAACTGTCGACCATGAATAATGGTAGCCGTGTACATAATTACGGAGATGGAGATTACGGCGAAACAATTTCGGACAGCCACATAAATCCCATCATAGTTGATCCAAAAGGAGTTAATGAAGAACAAAATCAACATAATGTTGGATATGGCCACCAGTATGCTGAGCATCAGATCGCCCGGCACTACGAACATGGGAAAGTAGGCGCCCCAAAAGACGGAGGCCACTACAAGGGCCACCACAATGACGCCGGCATACAAGTCGACAAGACCATTCTCGCTCTTCGTCTGCTCCATGGCAATATAAGCGGTGGACGTCTCCACGATAACCACTAGCAGGATGAAGTTAAACGGGATCTTACGTCCGAATTTGGTCCAGGCAAGGACGGCAATCGCATAGAAGGTGCCCAGTAGCCACCAGCCATAGAGGGCCTCGTGAACCTTTATCTTCATTTTGCCTACGGTAAAGTAAATGATAATCCACTGGACCAAGGCAACGACGGCCATGATGAAGGTCAGGCCATAGATGCGGCCGGCATGGCTGATCTTGTCATTCGGCGGAATGCCGTAGATCTGAGGCTCCCCAGGACGGTACTTCTTTTTTTGAGGAAATAATTTCATCGAATGAATATTATTTGACTTCAAATTTTAAGATGGAAAGCATTTGAAATCAGGGTTACTTGGCTGCTCTTGAAACCTTCAGAATTTTGTTTCTATTTAAACTCTTGGATAATCAGTTTAAGATATTTAAGTGTATAATTTATTTATAGTATACATTTTTAATTATTGATATTTATGAAAATTTATGAAATTTATTTCGGAAATGTTCGATTGGAAAGTAGGTTCATAGGGCTTAAAGTTCGCTACATTTCCCACTGTATTCAGATCAGAAGCATTCGGGAATGACACCCACCTTACTAAACCTCATTCGAAAACCAGGTTAAGGATTTCCCCAAATCAAAGATTATATACTTCCGACTGCAAATGTTTTATTACTATAAAATCTCAAGTATTAAAAACTTTTATTTCTACAAAGATTATCAGGCAGGTCATTAGAAACCAGAAGTGCATGTAAACGCCATTGGCACAATTGGCTGTTTGTCCGTAGGGCACTACCATCTGCCGTCCGCAATTCAAGCTGGCGTGGAAGGGACTCAGGAAGATCACCAGGATGAAGAACACAATGGCACTGGCCAGGATGAAACGCATCTCTTTGGTGAACATTGCCATCATGAGAAGCACGAAGAGTGTAATTAAGGCTAACAGAACCATGAAGCAGACGCAGAGCATGTTGGGCAGCAGCGCAATTGGAGCCTTGGCACCGAAAAGGTACAGCAGAACCAGCAAAACCGCGGAACCGACCATGGAGCCCAATGTCACCCACACGGACACATCGACCACGAAGTAGCAGCCGAACAGGGTGATGAATAGCAAGGAACCGATGACCATTCCCCAGCATATCCACCGAGTTACCGGCGTCTGAGGTATACAGCTAAGCGCCGTGAGGAGGATGAAGCTGGAGAGAAGCCATATGAATGGTGGCACTGGCATATCCCGGTGGACCGGCGGCTGCAGAGCCGATACACAGAGCCACGGAATTGCCGACAGCAGGCACAGGCCGGCTCCGCCCAAGTAAACTTGCAAGATGAAGATCTTGAGGTCCCTCTCACTGATGACCTGGGCATCGGGATCATTAGGATCGATTTCGGGATCTCTGTTCGGCCAACGCTGCAACCGGCGAGGTTGATTATTTTGATTCATGTGGACTTGGAATTTTGATTTATGAAGTAAAACCTGACAATTTTGACAACATCAAATTTGTGATACTATTGTATTTGTAGCTCTACTCTGAACATGTAGTATGTACATTCATAGCTCCTTACTAAACCTCATTCCAGAGCTAGATCAAGGATTTCCCCAAATCAAATTTAATATACTCTCTAAAAATCTCATGTATTAAAATTTTTTATTTCTAAAAAAATTATCAGACAGGTCATTAGGAACCAGAAGTGCATGTAAACGCAATTGGCACAACTGACTGTTTGTCCGTAGGGCACTCGCCTCTGCCGTCCGCAATTCAAGCTGGCCTGGAAGGGACTCAGGAAGATCACCAGGATGAAGAACACAACGGCACAGGCCAGGATGAAACGCTTCTCATTGGTGAACATTGCCACCATAAGGAGCACGAAGAGTGTAATTAAGCCTAATAGCAGCATTAGGCAGATGAAGAGCACATTGGGCAGCAGCGCAATTGGCGCCGTGGCACCGAACACGTGCAGCAGGATTAGCAAAACCACGGAACCGGCCATGGACTCCAATATCACCCACACGGACACATCTACCACGAAGTAGCAGCCGAACAGGGTGATGAATAACAAGGAACCGATGACGAGGCCCCAGCACATCCACCGAGTCACCGGCGTCTGAGGTATACAGGTGAGTACGGTGAGGAGGATGAAGCTGGCGATGAGCCATATAAATGGAGGCACTGGAATGTCCCGCTGGACCGGCGGCTTCAGAGCCGATACACAGAGCCACGTAACTGCCGACAGCAGGGACAGGCCGGCACCAACCAAGTAAACTTGCAAGATGAAGATCTTGAGGTCACGCTCACTGATGATCAGGACATCGGGATCGTCGGGATCGATTTCGGGACTTCTGTTCGGCCAACGTTGCATCCGGCGAGGTTGATTATTTTGATTCATGTGGATTTGGAAATGTACTATTTATGTATGTAGTAATTACTGACAATTTTGACAACATCAAATTTTACTAGTATAATATTTCCATTTGTAGCTCTACTTTGAACATATATTATGTACATTCATAGCTCTTTCATTTACCGGACGTGTAAAAACCTGTTACAGAAAACATTCACATACAATTTCAAAAAGCAGTAAAAAGTTTTGTGCATTCCTTACCATTGTCATCCTTTGTGGTGTGTCTGATATGACGCTGGCGAATAGTCTCTACATGGATGAAGTAGCAGATGCAGAAGAGGAATATCATGGAGTGGAGATAGATTGTCAGGGCGCAGATGATCTGGTGCTCCCGCGGACACACCTCCACAACGGTCAGGCGACCGTGGTTGAACTGCGCCTGGATGGGAATCGCAATGATCACCATTATGAACAGGATGCCAACGAAGGCGTGCAGCAGCTCGGGGCTTCCAAGGACCATTTGGGCGGCACCCACACAGACCAGCGTGAGGAGCAGCAGCATCATCAGTATCGTTGAGCAGACGCCGCCGGGCAGGAATTCCTGCGGGCATTTGGAGCCCGAGAAATTGAGGATAACAATGACGATGGCCACACTCACGATCACTATGAATGCGTTCAGCGGTCCCACCTGCTCGATGACCACACAGCCGGCGAGTGTGTTGCAGAGCACGACCACCACCGCCAATATCCACTTGCAGGGCGAGCAGGTGGCACTCTTGGGGATGCAGTTCAAGGTGGCCATCACCAGAAAGATGGTGATCACCAGCCAGTAGGTGTTAAAGGGCAAGGAACGGTGCGGGTGCCACTTGCTCAGCGTGAAGATTAGCCACAGCACCAGCGTTAAGCAGATGAAGGTCAGGCCAAAGTAGTAGTTGTTGCGGATGAACTGCGTCAGCACGTCGAGTTCCCTGACTTCGACGCTGTCAATCCGGGCGTGATCCCGGTGGTAGATGTTGTCCATCTAGCCGCAGTGTCGGCGAGTTTCGAAAGTGGCTCTAAGGCAGTCCCTGAAAACACTCTGATGTTGTTCACCAAGACCTGTTGATCAGCTTGGTGTAAAATGTATATCTAAATCGTCAAGGGAAAAGAGGATTTCCAATGGGTTTTCACTTGGGATGTACAAATAGACCAAAATTTACATATTTTCTAGGGAAAAAAATATTTATTTTAATAAATCAAAATTTAGAGCATTGAAAAATATCGTATCAAACGATTAAATATCGAACATGAATTTTGTATTCATTTATGAGCAAGATTTTGCTTTATTATCCTCTCATATTTATTTGTAATGATACTTTCAACTTTAAACAGTGGCTTTTTCTTATCAAATTATAGATGGATTTATCTCACACATATCGATACTTTCTCTTTTCAAACCAAAGACCGATTTATTGCACATATATCGATACTTTCTGCGTTATTCCACTGTCATTTAAGCTGGAATATTTCCACATTTGTCAAGTACTATGATCCATAAATAAATAAAAGAATCTTTTTTTACATCTTATTGTAGATCTTATTTGACATTCCGATATTCTTATAGCCTTTTCTTTATTGCATACCAGAGGCAGTGGAAGGAAGCGCAGAAGAACACAAAGAAGTGCAGAAAGATGTACGTGGCGGTGAAGACAAACTCGTAGTGGGGCAACCTATATCGGCGGTTGTGCACGAGCTGGGCGTGGTAGGCGGTCACCGGGATGAGTATCACGAGGAGCAGACAAAAGTATGCCGTCGCGTAACTCCACTCATTCGTAATGAAATGCATGGAGAGAAGGCATACGGCGATCGGGACAAAGCAGAGGACGAGGACGAGCATGAATCGCTCGCTGGGCAGCACCTTTTTGGGCAGCCAGGCGCCCATCACATAGCCAAAGACGAGCAGGATGCCGGCAATCGGCAAGGCTATGCCCACCAGCAGAAGTGTTCTTTTAAACAGGACCAGCATCATACCCACAGACACGCACTCCACAAACAGGGCGGACAGTAGGATGCTAGTCCAGAGGATCATCCGCAGCTTCTTCAGGAAGCAGAGAAAAGAGAGCGCGATAAAACCCACAAAGACACACACGATGCCGGGCACCAAGTCAGCGAGTGATGGCCTGAGTAGCGCCGCAATGATCAGGATTTGAATCGCAGAAATCACGCAATACACACTCGCCACAAGGTAGCACAGCCGCATGAACTTCTTCGCCGCCATCGGATCATTTTCGTCATCCTCCATCCTCACTTCTTGGCCACGTAAGTCCAGGATACGGTCCGGCGGCGACGGAAAGTGTACGGAGACCATGCGCTGGTTCTGGGGCTCCGCAGGCTGCGGAAAGTTGAGCAAATGGGCACCGGGCGGCCAGGAGGCCAGCCGTAAGATTTTCGAACTGCTATTTAGCATTCTCTTGAAGACACCAGCAAAATTTTGACAAATAACACAAGGTTTTTAAACAGTTGAATTTTTAATATATTTTTTTAAGTATAGTTTAATCTTAATGAAAAATCTTTCACAATTAAATATTCTTCGAAGCCCTTATAGTACTCCAGCTATAAAGCAGAGTTTATTATGATATCTAAGCTGATGGCATAAATATTTAGAATTTCGGCAAAGCTAAGACCCATTGTACATTGTATAATATTTCCCGCGCGGTAAGAAAACCCAGCGAGGCATGCGGAAATCGGAGGGATGCTTGGAAAATTCTAAGTAGCTGCGATCAAAGCTAACAAAGCGGCCACAAAGGAGGCTGGCTACTCACTTATGGTACTCCTTACTCCTTTCTCCCCTTCGGCTGGCATTGTTTGTTGTTATTTTGCTGATCGCTTGAATGACACGCAAAGGATACAAGGCTGAGGAGACAAGCAGACAAGGAGACAGGGAAAGGATTCTGTTTGCTGCCGCATCTGCGGCCTCGATCACGAATCACTTTCACAGCCGGGTGATGGCTTGGTGCTTGATAACTGATGTCTGATGGGTGACGGCATCATAGAGGCATTGTTCGGCCAATGACTCAATCTCAATCAGCTGGCAATGCTTATCCTTGATCCTTTGCTAAGGACATGCAAATGTGTGGAATGGGAAGAGAGACCGAGACCGAGAGATTCTTTGGCAGCTGCACTTAATGCAATAGATATGTTTAACCCCTTGAGTGTTCAATATAATTGTTAACTCTTTCGGGTCTCTCTAAGCGCTCTTGATTGGATTATTGATCACGGGAAGGGAAGATACAGTGTTCGAAGGAAGTCAATTTGGGATTTACATACTAAGCTAGTTCTTAACCTAGAAATTTTCAGAGTTAGTATTATTTTCTGTGTAGATTTTGGCCTTGCACTATATATGATGGTTTGTATATTTGTTACAATATTCTTTAGCCAGGTCAACGTTCTCTTGGCTCAACTATTTTCGGTGCTATATTTTATGCACATACTATAGTTATATCCATGCCCCGGGCTGACAATGATGAAAGGGTCACCGCCAGAAGTCCGCTTGGGGAAAGTGAAAGCCTCGGCAAGTGCTTGACAACGACATGCAAGCGAATGCACTGGACCAGGCCGAGACTACCTTCCCCCCCGTTTCCTCCACATTTTGGCCAGACAGACCGACAACAAACTAACGGAGATTCCCCCATATATATATCATATATGTACCTAACTCTATTTGGGATTTTGCATGCGAATGTGAACATGAAACGTTCGGGAGCCGCAAAAAGCACAAGCCAAAAAGCTCACAGAAGCGTAACGAACGAGAACACAGGCCCGCCGGTGGATTCAGAATTCGGAAATGGAAAGGAGGATGGAGAAGAGGAGGTTGAGGAGGAGGAGGAGGAGTAGTAGGAGGAGGAGGAGCCGCCACTGTCATCCGTGGGTCAGTGGAGAAGACAGGTTGCCCCATTCTATGAGCTCGGGCACGATTTATAATATTCTATTAGTTCCACGACCCGAGTCCGAGCGAGAGCCCGAGCCGGGTTTGAGCCCAACCCGGCCTGTCTCTGACTGACTGACAGACGGACTGACGGTTCTCTGTGCGTGCGTGTGTGTGTGTGTGGCAGCAGCGCAGTTAGCGCAGATAATACATCCGTTTCCGGTTAAGCCCATATTTTTGTGTCATTTAGTCGGGTGAGGTGCAGGGGGAGTAGGAGAAAGCGAGGGAGGTGGAGAGCGGCAAGTGCCGAGGCAGCGCATGTGGGAGTGGAACAGACAGCCACAGATGCTGATGCGATACACTGAGGGAAAAGTATTATTTATATTAATAATTTCTGATAAATATTCTATTAAAGAACTTAAGATTATATTACATATTTAATAAAGTAAAGCTCTAAAATTATCACTTATTATTTACTATTTTCACAAAATCCTCTCCTATTTAATTTAATTTATCTTTCCAGCTTAGACTATGACTTATTTTTCTCCCAGTCCAGGCAAAGGGCTGACTTTGCCGCTGACATGCCAGCTAACGAGTGGCGGAAGAGGGGAGCACGGTTGCCCAGCAGTGGGTGAGGCATGGGCACGGACATGGACATGGACACGGACCGGGACAGGGACCGGGACAGAGACAGAGACAGGCACCGAGACCGGGACTGAAACTGGTACTGAAACTGGGGCTGGGCGCATCAAGTGATGCGACAAGTGCAGCAGACGCTGGAGCGGAATCGTCAACGCTTCCGCATATTTCTCATTTCCACAATTAAACATGGTGGGTGAGTGAGGGGGAGAGAAGCGCTAGGGGAAAATGCTCCAAGGGTTGCCAAAGTGGAAGGGTCTCGGGGCACGGGCCATGGGTTTTCTTCTTAGATAAATCAAAGCCAAAGCAATTAATAATGCATTTTTGGAGCGAGCAGGGGGGATCGGTGAATTTGCAGCATTTGCTCCCAAACGGAAGCTCAAATGGAGCTTGCAGCTAGGAAAGTCGTGTAATTATGCTGCAGGCCCCCCTTCCGGAATGGCCCCGCCTAGGAGTGGAACGGAAGTTCTGCATGGCTTTACCGGGGAACCCTTATGGCCCCTCCCCTTGTGCCCCCTTATCAGAGACCAGCTGCTGTTGCACACACACTCACTGGCCCCTTGTCCAGCTTTATATGTTATTAATGAGTTATTGTATAACACCTTCGGACCCGGCGGCTGCTGTTTCGAAGTCTTCCTAGTTATTCACCATGAAAAAGAGAAACAAAAAAGTATTCAAAAGTATACGTTAAGCAAATAAAAACAATTAAGTCAACAGCAAAAGGGAAAGCTGTTTAAACACACACCCTCCAGAAAGTGAAAAGGTTTCCTAAAAATAAAAATTGTAATCAAAATTCTATAAGAATGTAGGAAATATTTTCCGTTGTTGTGAATTTTAAAATTACAATTTAGTTTTTGGAGTGCAGGGTGGGTTCTTTAAATACCAAACTAAAGCACAACAAAAAATGCTTCCATGCTGCTGTTCTAATTACTATATAACATATACAATACTTTAATCGTTTCCCCTCCAACACAGCGTTACTAATTACATTTGTGCTAATGCTAATTTGTTACAATTTCCGGAATTTCGCTAATTTATTTTTTTAAACATTTTTATTAGCGCCATAAATTTATGCACAGAGAATGGAAACTGGACATACTTCCTCTTTGAATTGTTGAATATATCATCACCAGATGATGTACATATACACATTTTGCATGATATTTACTCTGAGCTTAATTTTTGCTGAATTCTGAGCTTTATCTTTCCGTTTATTGATCCATTACTATCACTTTTCTGCGTCTAAGACCCACCAAGTGACCCACTGAAGGCCCACACGAATCCCCAGACTCATTGTTGGCCCTCGTCTTTTGTCTGCCGCAGCCGCAGCCGCTCGCTTTGGGTGAATAATACCTCTATTCGTGGGTGTTTGAATTTATGAACAGTTTATGGGTTATGGGCGATTTTTGCACTCGTCCGAGCGGCCGGACATGTCTTGAATTGTGATTGATTTTCAAGATATTAATATTTATATTTTATTTCTTTATTCCCCCTTGGGCACATATATACATCTTTTTTTTTTAGACTTTTTATGGCCTGGCAGAATGTTGAAATAAACACGTTGTATTGCCGCTGTTAATGGCCGCATAAATTGTTGTCAGATATTAGTAATAAATATCATATATATGTTGTGTGTTGTGTTGTGTTTGTTTATTTTTTCATAACAAATTTGTCGGTATTTGTCGCGCACGTGCCACCGATTTTCGAGACCAAAGTCGCTCTCTAATGTATTAGTGCTGCATTAGTGGTAACCATTAATCGAATCCCCAAGAAATCGCCGGCGACGGGCCAAAGAGGTTAAAAGCCTCGGCCGGCCGAGTTGCATGCCACACTTTCGTTGGCAAGCTGCCATGTCCTGAAAATGCGCAAGGAAGCTCAGACCAGACCACATCCTTTTCGGTGCCAGCCATATATGTATGGATATGACATTGATGGGGAACACACGAGCCACGGGACCTAAATTGTTTGCTTTTAGTTGCGTAGTTGCCTCCGCCTCCTCATTCTCCTCCTCTCACACGTGACTCCTCGGCTGGGGCAGGGGAAAATGATTGCGGCAGGACTCATTAAGTGTTGTAATAATTCAGGCATTAGGCCCAGTGGATAATTGTTCTAGATGCCAGGGAAATGGAATTGTAATTCGTGCGTAAAGTATTAAAATTCTCTATTAAGTTCTATAATTTAAACTATTTTTCTTCCTTATTAATTTGATTCAAACCTCCGGATCCTCGCTCTGCTGGCTTGCCGCTCTCAACCCGTGTATCGAATCAGTAGCCATTGATAGCTGAGACTGGTCAGTGTTGGGGCTGGGCTACCATGGTTCATTAGAACCCATTAAGGTTAACCAAACAAAGGGCCGAGCGAGCAGTCCTCAGTTCCAGCTACTCATAAAATTTTGCGCAGCTGAGCGCCAAAAACTAAACACAAAAAAAAAAAAAGAAAACAAAAATAAAAACGAAAATCCAAGTTGAACGAAGCGTACGAAATCATTTCCTACTAAAATCAACGAAACGGAGCTGGAGTCTCGCCCATGGTCTGTTTTAGGTGGAGGTGGAGGACCAGACCAGCCGCAGTGGAATCTGGAGGTGCCGGCGGTGGTGGCACTCCGGCTCGGACACCGGCTCGACTCAAAATGCGTGACTGCGACTAATGACCCGCACGTGTTCGAGCTGCCCAGAGTTCTGCTACGAGTTCTACGATGACTATGCGTCGCCCTGGCAAAGAATTGATTACGATCGCTGGACGCATATTAATTGTGGCAGAAAGGCAGCCAGGCAGCCGGGCAGCCGGGCAGGGTAAAGGATACCACCCGAAAAGGACACTGCAGAGGAGTCTCTCTGCGCATATGATTAACCACTTAATGGATTCCCCGGATGGGCATACTTTTCCTCAGAGAGTTCGTGTTGCTGCAGGTAAACAGCGCATTTGTGGATCGCCGCCACACACCGAGATCGTCGGGTAGAGGAGGAGGAGCAGGAGGCCCAAAATTTGTCACACCTTCGAGCAGGAAGGGGATCGGATCCCCCAATGCCCGCCGTTCTCTATGAGTGATGATCCATCCAGTGCGGCGGCGGCGGCGGCAACTCCAGCGACGTGTTGCCGATCTTATCCGATAGTTCGGTGTGCGGCCACGCACTTGGTCAGCGATGATCAAAAATGTTAATGAGTGCTAATTAAATAATTTATTAGACCTGAGAAGGGATAGTGCTGGGCATCAGCAATGAGGGGGATAAGTTGGTATATCAGATAAAATAATTTATTTTAATAGAAATGTAAGATAAAAGTGAAATAGATATCATTAGGTGGGACTTGCCATGTCTTAAATGTAGCGCATATATAATAAAGACAAGCTAAATTATGCCTCAACTTAAGTACCATCAAGTAAAGTGCTAAAATAATATGACTTTAAATAATATATATATTTCTTGTCCAACATTCAATCCCCTATCAATCTGGCGGATCTTGATAAGCCGCTACAAGCGCCAGCTTATACATCCAATCCCAAGCGATTTCGCCTGAAACTGTAACAGAAGCTCACCTAACCAGAGAGCCAACATGACAAACTATAAACGCAATTACCTAGACAAACGGCAGAGCGGCAACAAAGGCGACTACACGTTGGCCAAGAAGACGGCCAAGAGCCAAGAGCCAAGAGCCAAAGCCAAGGCAGTCAGTCGGTCGGTCGCACTACCAAGTTACTCGGGTTACAATGAAATTTGTCTGAGGCGAGTAAACATTGCCACCGCACCACCATCGAGACTTTTGCGCAGGCGTGCGGAAAATGGAGTTTCGGTAGCCCGGCGGAAAGGAGGGGAACCCGAACCGCCATCCTGGAAGGCAACCCACAGGAAGCCCAAGAGCCGAACTTCATGATGAGGAATGTGCCGGCCGCACGTCTTTTGCTAATAACCATCATAAATTTTGCAGCGGCAACAAATTGAAATTAAACGAGCAGACACCGCCGCGCTCGGAGAAGACGCGCTCCTCGACGTAGCCGCAGAATGCAATCAGAGAGGCTCCTCCTGCCTGTAGAGTCTCCTCCGAAATTTCACAAGAGAGAGCTCGTGATTTTGTGTGTGGGGTATGAAAAGAAGTGTAACTACTTTGTTGTTGTCATGTAGTTAGCACTTGAAGATTTATCCGCGCGAATTAATTGCGATCTTGTTGCGCAGATTCCCTGTTCGTAGCGGCCACATGTGGCGTTGGTGTGTCCCTTATCAAATTTAAACGGTAGCCCAGCTGGTGGTAGAGCCTTGGAGAGGCTCCCACAGGCTCCCAGAGACTTCGGTAGCCACTTGTTGGCCATACAGGGAATTATGACAATTATGGTTTGCCATAAATCGCCACCGTCGAGTGCAACTGCCTCCGGCAACCCCTCCGGCAAGATCAAGCGCGGCAACCCCTACACCCTAAAATCACCTTCAAAATTATTCATTGGCATTGTCGGCCATTGCCTCGTAAATCACTCACATTCGAGTCCGTGCCTCCACATTTCTCCAGTGCCTCCTCCTCCTCCTCCTCCTCGCTGGGATGTGTCACAAGCCGTTGAACTGACGCGACAACATTATTAGGCGAGATCAGCGATGGACGATCAGCGATCGACACTTGGTGACATTATGGATTATGGATTATGGCGCTCGCGTGCTGCTTATGTATGCCACTCGAATAATTCGCCAGAAATATTTTAACGCTACGTGGCGATCGGTGATCCCGGACGATCCTCTTCCATTGATCGATCGTTCATCAGCATGCAGCGCATCGTCATCCCCATCATCATCATCATTGCTTTGCTGCTGCACAGGGAAAAATTTAATTATTATAAACTTGATAAATAATATGTAATATATCAATGCATATTGAAAATTGAAAAGAGTAGGATAGCTTTGCTGAGATGCTTTTATATATGTCACTATGTTCAATTCAGGATTGAATCCAGGATCTCCAGGACTCAGATCTAAAGTTTTGCCTTTAAACCAAGGTCATTCTTAAATTAATTTAGTATTGGCTGCATTGGGAAAATTTGGAAAATATCAATTTCCTGGTCTTCCAGTAAAAGGATAAAAATTTAGGTTCACAACATGCTTCTTTGAGAGAAAAGGAAATATCTAAAAAAAATGATCGTTTTAGAGGTGGACACAAGCGATGAGGCTGTGACGATAATTTCCTAGGAAATAAGTACATAATATATATATATTTTATATTATTAATATATATAAATTATTTTAATTAATCTTCAGAATTTCCAAAACATATTTCACAAAGAAATCCCTTTGGCTCTCTTCTCAGGATTCATTAAAAGATTTAAGCTTTATTTCCTGTGTGATGGCGGTACTGCTGCTGCTTCTGCCTGGTCTGCTGATCAATCAACGCCTTAAAAAGCGAACTGCAGTCGTACCCTTCCATACCAGTTTCTTATTACCAAGTTGGCCCCGGCCGCCTCACATTTGGCAAATACATTTTCGCGCATTTCGCGACGTTTACAAATTGCCGCCATTAATTAGGCAAAAAACGCACGCACCGCCAACGCTTCGAGGGCCCCCAAAAACCCCTCGACAAAAGTCGTGTAGGCGAGGCATCACAGAAAAATATATATATGAATATATACATATATATATATATATGAAGCTTGGAACGCGGAGCAGGGCTACCAGACAAGACTGATCCAACCGGGCTCTGGAGCCGCCGATGTGGGACTCACATAATAATCAGCGGGGTGGACAGCAACCAGGATTGGTTTTGGCATGCGTTCGAAATTAATTACCCCCCAGCACACTTGGTCGCAGTGCCTGCTAATTAAGTTGTTTACGTTGTTGAGTTATTGAACCGCGAGTTTGCCTATTAAAGGGGTTTCGGAATTGGGATTTTGGGCTGGGGTTCGGAGGCCTCTGATTTGGGACACAGCACTGGCTGCCTGCCTCCCAGTTACGTGGCGGAATGCAGCCGGTGAAGGAGTGTGGAGAGATACTTTATTATAAAGGGAACATTTTGGATATTATAAGGTGGACATGGGGAAACATAATTTAGTAATTTTATTTAAATGAATATCTTATATCTTGGCAAGTAAAATGATCACTTTGCACCTCTTTTAACCAAGTAACTTTTTATATTTTCTAGTAATAATAATTTTTTGACATTGCAAACCTCTTTCAACTATTCTATTTTCCTGAAATTCTGTTTACTAATATTTATTTCAACACAAACACTTGAAGAATAAATGTTCATTATTTCTAGTTACTGATACCCTCCCTTTAATACCCAGCTCACTTACTCTTTCCGTCATCGCATGTCCCCCGCTTGACTAAGTTGTCAACCTGTCTGCCAGCGGATGTCAACCGCCGTCGTCGTTGCATTTATTAGCCTGGCGTTCCAACTGGCATCGCGTGCCCATCCGATCCGTTCCGTTCCGATCTGATCCGGAGGTACCTGTAGGTCTAGCTGGAGAGGGGGACCTGCTCCCTGCTCCCTGCTCACTGGGCCGTGGCCCATCGTGGTCATATATCGGCGGCAACGAAGAAATTAAAGATGCACTTTGGCTGTCAGCGCGTTGTGTTTGTTGTTGGCACGGTCCGTTGTCGTCATTTGTTTCTACCTCTTTGTCTGGAAGGGTATCTAATACTGAAACTGAAACAGACATCACATAATTAGTCTCTCTAAATAAATCAGTTGGCCGCCATCCTATTGGGGTAAAATAGGCCTGGCAAAGAGGTTGCCCCTTAGAGTTGATTTGTTTTCTGACTGTGGTTTCCACTTTCCTGTTGTTATCGCCGCTTGTCGCTCAGGTGATTTAAGTGTTTTTCTCCAGAGATCCCTGACCAATTTGATGTCTCAATTTCAGCGTCTCCCTCTTGGCATGATTACCAATGATTCTCTTCTACACTTTCCCCTCCGCAGCTCTGAGCGGCGCTTTCGTTTTGAGTCGAATGTAAATTTGTTAAGTCTGGAATTGGTTTTCTATTAAGTGCGGCTCGGTGTTCCCGGTTCCCCCAACCCGATCCAATCCATTCAGATGGGATAAGATAATCTCTTTTTAAAAGCTTGTAAAATGTGTCTGAGTCTGGTCTTCCACTTAAAGCGGCAAACATCAACAATGGCGAGGCGACAACATTACTGCGAGTCATTCAGCCTGTTATCAATAAGCACATTAATTTGATTAATAACCTGCAAATCATTTCCACACTACGCCCCACACAAAAGACCTCAAAACTGATAAAAAATATGTATCAGAAGGAGGTGGTTATGGAAAATCTGGCCTTCCCCTAAGTAGCGCAAAAATGTCAGCAACAAATGCTGATGATGCCCAGATGCGAAGTGCCATTACAGCAGAAGCCACATCAATTTACGCATCGACATCGGCAGGGCAACCCTTTTGCCACTGCTCTCTCTCTCTCTCTCTCTTGCCACACATAAATCGCTATCTTTATGGAATTTTTATGGGCAATCTCCTTGCAGGCATCCCAGCACGACCGCAGCCCCATCACCACACGCTCCACTAATACATGGCATCCGCCGCGGTGCCACAATTCCCATCCTGATCCCAGATTCCTGGACGAAAAAGGTGCACGCGACACTGGCGCATCATCATTATGTGGGATGTGGCCTCAGCCGAAGGGCGGCGAAAGGTGCTTCTGGTCTGGATCTGGATCTGGAGTCCGGGTTAAGTGGCGGCGGGGTTGCCAAATAAAATTTCCTGCCCCCAAAAGCTGAGCCTGCTTCTGGCAGTGCAATTTGTTTTGATAACACAAAACCAATCCTCAAAGCACCAGGATTCTAGCAGAGTTTGGGGCGGGGCAAAAGGTATGATAGTTATTTGTAGGAGGAAGGAGAATCCCTCACCAGCTAATCGCTTAAAGTTCTGTTAAGCTGCCAGGGAAACAGCTGGAAAATTCTTTAGACCTTAGATAAGAAAAAGAAAAACGTAGGTTTAAGTAGACCTTAAGAAAGTCCTATAACTTGAGAACCTTTCCTAAAAATCTCTCTTAATTAGACCACTCATTGAATATTCTTAAGCAAGGTGTCACAGTTTCTATATGATATATGGTATCCTCTAAGGATCAACACCTTGTCCAATGCCTGCCAGTTGTTCAGTGGCACACACTGCCCCCGCACGCACTTCGTGAAACTGTCAAAACAAATATGAGTCGTGAAGTGTCAATAGAATGTCAAAGGTCCTAACCCCAACCTGCCGGAGAGCGGCAAACCCCTCCACGCGCTAATTGGTTAATGTAAACAAGTAGCAAGCCGATCGAGACGGCGAGGGCAGAACCGCAAAGGGAACCATGTTATGTTTCAAGTTTCAAGTGTCGACGAGCACGGAAAAATAAACAGACAGCAGGCGGCAGCGATGACGACGACAACGCGCTGAACAAATACTTCAATTAATAAACAGACACGCGTCCATCGATAAATAAGTCTGTATGGTGGCACAATATGTTACTTACGGAACCCCTCGAACCCGAAGCCGAGTCCCAGCCAAGGGTCTCATCTGCGGACTAGCCCAAAATGGACTGTGGTCTTGTAACCAAACACCGAACAACCAGATAAAAGCCTGCCAAGAGCAGGAGACAAGGACTCGGGACATGTCGGTCGAAGAGGACACTTTTGTAAAAGCATTTTGAGGGTGTCCAGACTATGCAACAAGGGATTATGGAGGGACTATTATAGGGTAGTTTAAATGAGGTTTTAAATATAATATTAACATATTATTTTGAAAAATTCAGTAAATTTAGAAAGAAACCAGAAAGAAAAATAACTTTCGAAAACCGAAGTTTGTAAACCCTTGCAGCTTGAAATTGAAAATCGATCATAACTAAGCCAGAAATGGTTTAGTTTTAATTCAGAAATTTATTGGAAGGGTTTAAAAATTCTTGGGTTTGGAAATAAAGAATTTTATATTTTTCAAGTCAAAGAAATCAAGAAAATTAACACACCAAATATATTTTAAGAAGTAATCCCAGAAACTATATTTAAATACTCCAATGATATATGACTTTTGTTTTGATTTCTTCAAGTATTAGATTCTTTGAATATATTCAAACAAATTGGTTAATGGCCTTCCATATATCCAGCTGAGAATCACCCTTCGCCACTATCCGATAAGCTTATTAACCAGACTTAAATAGAAACCATATATACATTGATATATATACAGTCACCGATTTCTAGCCTGACTATTTGAAAGCAGATTTGGGGTCCATTCACAGTTTCGGGCTGTCGGCTAACAACTTCTTTAAGTAGAATTTATGGAGCGACACCGTCGAAATGCAGAAAGGAAGGGAAATATTAAAGAGTTGTCTGCGCTGCTGGTAACCTGTATTTGGATTAAGATTTTATACAAATGTTAACTTTGTTCGGGGCATAATTTGGCAATCATTAAGTAACAGTTAAATTTAAATATTTAACTATACTCCACCATAAACTAAATGCGAAATATGCTACAGAAAGTTCTACACACATATAGTATATATTCATTCGATCCAGATCATTCATAAAGCGCCACAGATGTGTCCGAGAGAAATACGCATTAAGTTTGGGATATGTTAATGGTCCGAAAGTCGTATTTAATGTCCCATATATATGCTATATATTTGATGTTCCCAATGCAGATGAGTCCGGGAACTGTCTACGATTTCTTAGCTTGTCGCAAATCATTAGCGTAAAGTGTTGATTTTGCATAAATTTTGATGGGACTGTTGTGTTGGATGTGTTGGATTTATTTTTGATTTGATTTGATTTGCAAAGCAAGTCTCTCAAGACCCGACTTGGGGCGATGTATTATGCTAATTATAGCCAATCGGCTAATTTGTATACCATTTTGGGAACTGTGACTCTTTTGCGTGGGCAGATGTTGAACTATTTTACCAAGTAGCCCACAGTTTGATTTGTTTGAACGATCGAATATCTTTATTTTAAGACTCCATGGTGGCGGATTTATATACCTGTCCGGCAAGTTGATTTAAAATGTGAATATTTGGTGTATTTTTTAGTGCAGGAAAGCGGCTCTTGAAGCTGAGATTATCTGCAGAGGCTTTTCTTTTCTCCCCTTTTTTTTGGCATCGCAAACTCCAACCGTATCGCATTTTCTTCTATAAATTTATTTTTCTTGTTCGGTTTTTTTTTTTTTTTTTTTTGGCTTGCTGTACCTTTCCTGGAGATTGCAAATACATTAACACTTTTTTATGGCTCCGGGACTGGACTGCAAACATCCAGCTCCGGCGGACACCGGCGTCAGTGCCTGGCGGGTGGCAAGCTACGGTTTTTTTCGCATCATTTGCTTGGGAATCCCCCGTATGTTGATGCTACATTAGAGGCACTGGCAGCGGGTTCTCCGTTTCACTTTATTTTTTACTCCCGGCCAGAGAACGTGCGCATCATTGATTTCAATTTGAAGCTGGAGTTGTCGTCTTGGCAGGACCCTGAACCGAACTATCGGCATTAAATGTTATGTGCGCGGACCGTGGTCGTGGTGGCAGCTCCTGTTCCTGCTCTGGCTGCGGCTCTGGTTCTGTTCCTCCTCCTGTTCCATCCACCATGTGTCCGCAGTCGTGTCCGTGCGTTATCTGTTTCCGCAACATGATGTTGCAAAGTGCGGGGCGATGAGGCAGCGACAACGTTGTCGTTCTGCTGATAATGATTATTGAAGTTGCGCCGCACACACGCACGCCGTCGCCGCATATTTTATATATCTATAGATATATATATAGAGTGTATATATTTATGATGTATGCGATTTGGTCCAGCTGAAAAATTTCAACGCATAAAAATATCTTGGACCTGGCAGCCATCAGGCTCCCTTCCTCCCAACGGCAGGAGGAGGAGGTGCAGAAGCTGCTGTTGCTGCCTGTCGTCGACACTGTAGCAAGATGGACTTCCGGTTTCCTGTTTCCGTCTGTCGAAGTTCTTTACTTTTTTCAATGCTTCAACGCACACACTCTCTCTCGCCCAACACCCTGTCATATGTATAACAATTTTTATATCGCTCCCCTGCTCGCCTACATCTTTGTTGCTGGGTGTGTGTGGCAGTGTGGAGGCGTGGCATTGGCTGGGGCAACATCCTTGCATCGACATTTGATGTGTCGGCACTGCCCAGTTGGTGAGTGTGAGTCCTGCGAAAGTTAAGCGCACAGCTTTTCTAATAAATCGATAAGGAAAAAATCGGACTCAGCTGGGATTTGTGGAGAGGGTTTTTCTTTATTTTTATTATTTAAAAATTATGCTGAAATATCGCCACTCTCTGGGCCGCAACCCTTCAGCTGGCTGGAGCACCGTGCGAAACTAATGACAATTCGTCTCAAGCACCATTAGAGCCGAGCCCTTGGCCATGACTTTCACAAATGAATGCCGAGAATGCCAGACAACATGACGCTGCTGCTAACTGTCTGGGATTCCAACAGCAACACCTGCAACCTGCAACACCTCAGGAGCAGCAATCAGGGAAAGCAACTGCCATTGCATGCTGTGCCGTGAGTCTCTTTAAACGGGGCGTCTAGCTGTCTGGCGAGCAGGATTTCGCGCCAGGAGTTAACCTTGGTGCGAGAACACGCTGCGAACGCTGTCCAGGAATCGAAGGAAACTCTGGCCTAGGACAGAAATTCTAGACATGAAGGCGTCGGATATAAGTCATGGATCAGGTAAGGCTGATCCGGGCAGACTAACTAACTAGAAATGGAAAAGTTATAGAAGAATAATTGTGTTTAATTATGCCTTTTTAAAGCTATTCTCTAGATACCCATTGAAAGGTAAGAGGAGGGATTAATATCTCTCTTAAGATTATAGGTTTTAAATATTCCGTTTGATATTACATTTTTATATTAAATTAAGCTCAACTCCCCAGCAGAACATTAAGAATGTTAATGTTACCACACACGATTCCCCTAATTTCCCCTATCAAGTAATCCAGACTAATAGATCACGTCCCAAAAATACCTTAAGTTCAAAAATAACAGTCACTGGCTTTAAAGTAGTCCGGGCGGCCTTTTCATTTGCCTTATCAATTAATGGTCACTAATAGATCATAATAGAATGCCATAAAATCAACATAGAAAAGACACTTTTGGCTACTTAAACATGTAGGCAGTAGAAGCCTTTGTGTGTGGCACAGCTTTCAGGCCAAGTTAAGACTGTAAAACCAAAGTTTCTTTTAGATTTAGATTCTCTCTTCAAAATATATATAGGGGCTGGGAGATAAGCAAATTTTGATGAGGCAATGCTACAAACTTATCAATGATGATTCGGCTCATTTAATTTGAATTCAATTTTTATAAGTCTTTAATGACCCTTAGAATATTGACAAACCGGACAAAACCGGCAAAAATAAAAAATAAATATCGAAAATAAATGTTGAACGATATTTTTTATTGATTTTTTACGAGCGCACCACTTGAATTCCAGTCGAAAGGAATTATCACAGACTCCATAGAAGATTTGCATAATTTTTGGAAGCTCATAGGTCTGATTTTGGGGAGACGGGGTCAAAAGTGGGACGAGGATCGGTGTTAAACGATTTGTCCGATCTTCGGGGATCAGGCGTGTGATCGTAAAACAAAAACATTTACCAGACAAGAGCTCCGATCTGTTGTTCGAGGCAACTTTTGTCGACCAAAAAGTCGTAAAACCATGTCGCAGAGTCACAACAGAGCTACGTTCGCTCTAAAGACCATTTCGCACCTGCGACGGGTCGATCGATCGTTCGAAATACAAAAAAAAAAAACGAGACAACAAACTTTTTACGACCCCCAGATCGGTGTCCATAAAAAATCCAATGGACCGCCTTCTCAGGGCTCCGGCCCCCCCAATAATCGTTGACTTATGTGACATTATTGATCGTTAAGGCCGCAGCTCCGTTTGAGTTGCGAAGGGACTTGTCATTTAGCGTAATTTCGTAATTTGTTTTCCAAATGGCTTTCGACTACTTAGAACCGTATCAGTCTTTCGAGATCCATGGCCGGTGGTCTGGACCTGCTCTGAAACCATCTCTGACCCCCCTGGATCCAGTCTGCGATTTCCAAATTTTCAATAAGATATTGCTTTTAACGAGCTCTGGGCCACATCCAGTTGAGCCAAGTTGAGCTTTTATGTTGCCAGCGTTTTTATGATCGACTTTTATGAGGTGCGATGACTTAGAGATTGCCTTGAACTCGATTTTTGTATGTGGCTTTCTGCCCTGGGATTCTTTCTGTGTGGGGCTTATAACGGCACTAGTTTCATATATATGTAAGGAAATATGACTTGTGGCTAATGAAACGAATGCTTAGAAAGTTTATTTCCCTAGAAATAGGCAGATAAACAGCCGAGTCCATTAGTTGACTACTTTAAAATACAATAAATGAGCTTTGAGTGAAGATACAAATGCAAATTTAAAGGCTTTAAGTAATTAAATAGGGACTAATGGAGGCTTTTTAATTTATAATATATGTATATTGTAGAGAGAACTACGGAAAATAAGGATCTTGAAGTCTAAGGATATTTGAATTTTTAAGGAAAATTCTGAGCTGAAAAAAATATCTATTTGTCTTTAATATTGAAACTTTGTAAGGTTTCCATTAGCAATTAGTTATCTTTTGGATGCATTCCTTCAGGATCCTCAGCTTTTATTCTTGGGGTCCTTAAAAACAACCTGAAAATATATAATATTTAATTTTTCTTACTTAAGTTCCACCAAAGAAGAGTTCATACTTAAATCGTGTTTCATTACACTCTCTTATGGAACCTTAAAATTAAGATACATAACCTTTCCTATGACATTGACAAATTGGTAATAATTCTTCAAACAGATTCTTCGAGCGTCTCTGACAACATTATCATATCAGTTTCAAAATCCCTAAAGAGCAAGATCCAAACAAGATTGAAGATTTACTCTGGTGGTGAATGCAGCTGCTCAACTCAGAACTCAACGGGGATCCTAGAGCTCTCCTCTCTACAACTAAAATTTTTGATGGCACCGAGTGCTGGTGGACATTTTTTTTGGCTATTGTTCTAGATTTTCGTGGGGGAAAATTGCTAGAAAATGTTAAGTAGGCTGGACCTTGGACAAAACTGAATCCAATAATTTCATTCTTGACTTTCGGGCTCTAGAGATGTGGGTTAACTTTCTGACATGGGTTTTATGGAACCGATCGCCATGCCCTCCTCTCTCTCTGTCGTTGTGTAAAGTGTGAAGAAACTGGAATAAAAATCGAAAGACATATTATTTATGAGGTTCATCAGGAGTTTACGACGGCTCAATGCTCATTCAGAGCCGGCGGATAAGAGGAGAAGAGTGGAAAGAATACCTGACCGGGCCATAAAAATTATAAAAATAAGGTATGCATCTGCCCCGACCACTTTTGCACCTCAATCGCAGTCGAAGTCGCAGTCTCAGTCTCCAGTTCCAGTCCCAAGGCAACCTCATGCTGTGCGGAAGGGTCTTCTTCAACGGCCGAGGGCCAAAGAGTCTGGCCGGCACAGACTTCATGACGTCCCCGCTTAATGTCCGACGTTGTAACGAAAGTAAATTTTTCATAACTTCGCCGATGAGCCGATCGATAAATATTTCCAGACTGCAGCAGGTAGGCAGGTAGGATCGGTTCTGTTGTAGGTAGCATCTTGTCCCGGCTGCTACGAGTATATTTGCTTTTTTCGGCTCCAGACAAACTGGCAGCGGCATCATTAGCAACTGCCTGCGTGTGTGTCTCCTCAATGACAGAACAGGAATCCCGGATCCAGGGAGCGATGCGGGTCGGGTTGGGTTGGGTCTCTGGGTGCATTCGTTCTCCTCCCGAGGGGATGTGTGCTTGCAGTTCGGCCATAAATGACTAATCGAATTGGGAGCCAAATGGTTTACTGGCCTCAAGGCTGGAAAGGAGCCAGGAATAATTACGAATTGCTGGGCTGAGGATTAACTGCAGGAATAACAAGAAGTTAGCTGTTTTTTACTTACTTCTATACATAAAAGTGAATTTTTTTGGTTAATTTAATTTCAGGAAAATTGTTAATATAGCTTTATGTGTTAAGTCCAAGGAGTATATTTTTAAAATGACGAGATACTTATTAAAACAAATACTTCTTGCCTTAATCACCGAGATTTAATGTTTTTAACCTTGTTATTTATATTTATAACGTCGACACTTGAGTAAATGTATTTAAATAAATGCCTTTCCTCACCTTTCACCTCCACCAAAGCACTTGTCATGCCTCTTGAGTCCTCGCCGTCGTCCTTCACCTCGCCTTCCCGCTCCTGAAAAGCCCACTGTTATTACTATTTGCCTAAGGTCAGAGGGCTTGTCGAATGCAAATAGATCATAAAACTGAAAAATATTTGATTGCCGTGCCAAAAAAAAAAAGAGGAAAGAAAGAAAAAGGTGTCAAGTGTTCGGTGAAAATGTGTGGAAAAGGTCGCCGTGACGGCTACCACGGACACTTGACAATTGTCGGCCAAATAAACAAGACTCTCTGCGTAAATACGAGTATCTGCTGACTGGCACTTGAATAAATAAGGGAAGCCAAGAAACTGAAGACTTCCTGGCGGCCAAAGAGTGTGAAAATCAGAAGGGATATAGGATGGGTTTTTAAACCTCAATTTCTTTAAATGTATTCCCTGTGAAGAGATGCATAGAATAAAGATAAAGGAAAAAACTCTCAGGGTTACCTTCCTCACACTTACATAAAAATAAATTCCAGTAATTAGTATTTTCAGATCAAGGATATTAATATATTCCATCTTGTTCATATATATACGAGTATATATACTTAATCAAAGTAAAAACGCTCATGTAGTCAACCAATTAACTATGGCAGGTGGCTCATTTGGTATTCGGAATGCTTCAAGTATGCTTAAATCGCGTTAATTGGCATCGCTCCCTTTTCAAGGAAATAGCCAACCCCATTAAAGGATAATATTCTTGCGGCATTTGGCTAATTAGGCGCACACGCCGCCGCGTTCAGCTCGTGGCAGTTTCGACAAGCGGATCGCACGCCACATTCTCGCTCGCTGGATACAAATTACGCAAATGTTGGCAGAGCGAGCCAATCAATCGCTCGTTGTCATGGCTAGCACCTACTTACACACTCACACAGAGACATAGATCCTTTGGCTTTGGGCCCACTTGGCGCAGGAACGGGGTGCATTGTCCTTGTTACCAAGGGGCACAGCCAATTAAACGGATTTCAGCAACGAAGCTACGCAAATGCGGCCACTGTTCGATATTTGATTGCCAGGAGAGAGCCAATAAGTAAGGAGACACAGGAGAAATACTTGAGGTTTAACATATAATAATGGGTCAAAGAAAAGCACACAAAGAAGGTCAAATTATATTAGAAGATATTTAAAATTAGACTTAAAGAAAGTAGTTTAAAAACATACTTCTTTCGAGGGTTTTCTAGATTTCTCATTACTTTTATAGATTAATTTACTTAAAATGTTCTGCAAGCAAAATTATCAACTAGTTTTTCGTTTGTAAAGTATGTCTTAAATACATATATCAAGTTTCCAGCCAGAAACCTCAACCAGCCGCGTTCAAGTGCTGTGGTCCACTTGAAATTATGCCAAGAGATGCTCGAGTGGGCACAGCCGCCAATAACCACGCACAACACTCATCCAGATTTATTCCTCAGCGAAAGAGCCAGAGCCAGAGACCCAGACCAAAAACCCATACCCAAACCCCAGAGGTCGGACTGAACCACAAACAACCCTCGATTCGAGAGCAATCTTAGGGGTTGCGGGGGATTGGTGATGCGCTGAAGCCTGCGTCCTCAATCAAAGCTGCTGCGCCGATCTTTCTACTTCGATAAACGTTCGCTGGGATCTGTCAGGCTGTTGCGGCCGGATTTCCAAAATTGCCAGCAATTAGGCATTCCACGTTCGTCCATGAATTTGGCATTTCCTCTAGTTTTTTTTTTCATCGGCCATCTGCATTGTTGGCATAATTATAGGCTTAACGCGAATTATTGACAAGTGAATTAGAAAAATATTTTGGTTTGAATTCGTAGTTACTGTTCTCCGCCTCTAGCATTCTTTGTTTGTAAAAAGTGCAATGAGTTGGAAAGTTTTAGGGCCTTTACGAATGTGTGAAACTATTTGAATTACAAAGGGAAACTAAACTGTGCTCTGGGAAAGAGGTCAACCGGAAGGGGTTTCTGTTCTAAGCCTTAGAAAAAACATATTTAAGTCTATTTGGACCCATGACCTTTAAGAACAGTATAGGAATAAAAGGATAGGGTTTAAAATTAAGAGAAATTAACAAAGCCAAATGGGTTTATTAAAGTTACAAGAATGGGAGAAGATCACTTTGTAAAAATAAAAGTTTCAAGAGGTTAGCCAGGATTTTCATCAACTAGTTTTATTTATATATATATATTTTCTTAATTACCCTTTTATTTATTTTTGCCATCAAAACCCGGATTATAATGCCTTGCATACCCGCAGATCGTTTAGAGAACCAAAACCTGTCAGTCTGCCCCGCCCACAGGCGCTAAAAAGCAACTTAAAAATAACAGAGTGACAACAGACGCCAACGCACACAGCCGGCCAATTAATATTCATAGAATTTCGTTACGCTTTTGCCGCAAGTATAGTAAGTAGAAGTAGACCCAGATACGAAAAAAAATAAAAGTAAGAACCGAAACTACACAGTCACCATCAAAGTTGTCCGCGCCGTCCTCCCGCAACCACTCGAGAATATATATGTATTTTTCGAAAGCCCAAGAACCCGGGCACAAAGCACTTACCTCTCGACCACTCGGTGCATGCTACACACTCAGTAAGTAGTTGCCGCCGGAGGAGGGGTGGAGGGACGACGACGGCGATGTCGAAGGGGAGTTGGCCTCAGAAATGTTATAACAAACGTAACGAATCGAATGCGGTAGGCATGTCCATTTCCATGTCCGTGTCTCTCTGTCCAACCGAGATTCCCAAGTTGAAAATTCAGAATACTATTTTTTTTTTTTTGATGGGGTAAAAGTGTTAATTCGTCATGATGACGTCACGGCTGGAAAAATTGATTACCCAAAGCGGACAGAGCGTATCCCCGAGCAGCGAGCAGCGTGCATCGAGTGTCCTAGCCACCCCGAAACCATATATATTCTATATGCATAGAATGTGGGTTAGAAAATGGGCTGGCCGGAGGAGGATGGTCCCCCCGGCTCCTCGACACATAAATTGCCTCGTATGAATAAACATTTTGACAGATTTTTGTTTGGTTTTCTCGACTCTAAATTTAATAGTTTGCCGAATTTCTTGTTACTATTTAGAAATTTAAATTTTATATCGAGTTTGTTTTCATGCTGTTTTTATGATATGTACATCTGATGATTTAGGGAGGACCGACGCATGCATATGGATAAGTTCAAATCGGGTTTTTTTCGATTTTTTACGGGTCGTTTAAGTGCTCAACGAAATGGCCAATAAAATTTCAAAGATCATTTGAGATTTTAAGGGGAAATCTTGTTAATTTCTTAAAATGATTTATGAATGACAAATGATGGTAGTGTTTATTGTAATTTGAAGAAAATATGTAGCTATAGGGATGTGTGAAATGAGGTCTTATTATAATTTTAAAGAATTTAAAATTTCCCTTACCATAAAGCCTATTTAAGATAATCTATGTTTGTGTATCTTTCATAATTAACATTCCTCTTATTTAATTCACACTCTTTGAATTGAGAACTTCTTATAATAATGCTTAAACTTCAAAATCCATTAATGAGGATCAACTCACTCGAAGAAGACCCTCGGCCTGCACCGTTTTAAAGGCTTACAGACCTTTTTCCCACACTGTCTTTCCCTTTTTTTTCTCATCGTTCGCTTATTATCACGATTTTCACATTTCATATCAGTGGAAAGTAAACAATTTATGCGCCCACACTGACGTCTGACTGGCTGATTGTACTCTCCCGGCGGCGTAATCTACATCATCATAACCCCTACAGAGGCTGCAGCATAGCCCCGGGCACACCGAAATTATCGTCTCGCCCACCTGGGAAACTGGGGGACGACGACACCTGAGTCTGCATTTAGGGGACTCCGAAGCCCTGATCCGGGAGATATATATAATAAGTAAGGGTTTCGCCTTGACGCTCTATAATACTTCTCCTGCTGTTCGCCATTCGAGGTTTTTGTTATGCTAATTGGCATTTACCCAGAGATATCCAAAAGGTAACCATCATCTCCATCCTGGCGGCTGGAGGGGTCCACACGCATCCCAGTCCAGAAGTTGGAGGACGGACCTTAAAACGCTTAACCGAACAACAGCAAATAGTTTCACTTTTCACAATTTTTTTTCTCTATGCAAAATGCGAAGGAAGCCCCAGAGCAGCCTCAGTTGTAAGTGAGAAGTGAATGTTGCCATTTTGTTGGCGTTTGGCTGGATTGCAGCAAATGGGTTCTATACAGATGTGGGTACTGAGAGAAATTAGCAGGGAGAAGGGAAATTAATTTAGGATTTATAGAAATTATTTTGAATGAATGGTTGCTTATTTATAATAGATTTTTGTGAGTAATTGAAAGGGTTTTGATAATACACACTCTATAACCCTTTGCTTGTATATATATATATTCTATATATTATATTACAATCTAATTTTTTATTTTCCTTATTTCCTTATTTCCTTGTTTTAATTTATAGGTATATAAAGAACAGACTCACTTTTTTTTCAGTGCATTTAGCAGGGCCATGTTTGTGTTGGCTGTTAAACTCTGTGCTATTAAAGGCTAAGGCCGACTTTTTGTCAGCCATTATGGTGTGCACCTTTTGTGCTCCCCTCGTTGCTGTTTTTGTTGTTGTTTTTCTCGTTGTTGTTGCTGCAGCAGTAGTTTTCCAGGGAAACCCTCACATGGACACAGACGCCCTCACAGACACAGGAGCAGACAGAGAGAATGCATATACACTTCGCTCGCTCACTCGCTGGCATTCATGAAATGTATAGCATAATAAATCTTTACCTAGACGCAGGACGCAGGACGAGTGCGAGTGCTAGGGGAGGGGGGAGTAGGACTTCGGGACAGAACATATTTTTCGCAGGTAGCAACGGATTTTTGCCACCTTTGCACACAGGATGTAACAGGCAGCGGCTGCGTAGGAGTTTCGTTTCGTTGGAGGGAAGGTCCTGCTCCTGCTGGACCCGCTTCTGGGAACGAGTCCTTGCATTTTTACGTACCATTTTACAATTTCGATTGCTATCTACTCCGCTCCTCTTCGAATCCCTGATCACCGTTCCTCTGATCCTCTGTTTTTTGTTGCGGTATTTGAGGTAGGAGACAAGGGAGACAAAGGATGCGGAACGCATGGATAATCATTGCCGACGGACTGACTACTGTGCACTCGCACTCGCTCTCAATCGATCGATCGCTCGATAGGGAATTCTGCGTGCGTTTTGCGGTTCGTTTGATTTGAGGATCGCTTATCGAGAGTTGCATCGTCAGCGGCGATAAGATTAGCCGAGCAGACTGCCTGTCGCTTTCCCGGGAATCGGGAGGAGGATTGCATAGGGATTCGGAGGGAGGTCTG
Source organism: Drosophila tsacasi (assembly GCA_018904565.1). Lineage (NCBI taxonomy): Eukaryota > Metazoa > Arthropoda > Insecta > Diptera > Drosophilidae > Drosophila > Drosophila tsacasi. The sequence continues at coordinate 32,920 of JAEIHY010017270.1, read as the reverse complement.
TTTTGGGTCAGAGGCGTTCAGACATGAGGGCATACAGGAAGAGATAAGTCGGGTTGGGTTAAAGGATATGGTTTTAATATAAAATCTTGGAATGCTGATTGGTAAAGGAGACAGGAGACTGATTTTTGTAATGAGTCTGAGAGTCTTAAATGTGGATAATATGTTTTATTTGTATTTTATTTTAAGATGTTCATGATAAATTAATAATGATATTCAAAGGTACAGTTTGATTGTTAATTTTAATTATTAAATCTCATAAAATTAAGCTCCAAAAAGAGTGAGTAATTCCATGACTAACTCCTGTGTTTCTTGGTCAAATTAGAGTCTTTCCTGTTTCTCTAACCTTCTTAACCCAGGTCAGTTTCCTTTTCCAACTTTCCCAACTGGCTGATACCCACAAAAAATATCAAAATAAAAAGACCTACGACAAACCTAACTGTTCTGGCCACATTTTCACTTTCCATCAAAACTCTAAAACCGAAACCCAATATAAATCGAAACTTTTCCGATGGTCTCGCACTAAACCAGAGACGGATTGCAACAGATATTAGGCCCCGACTCTGGCCGAGTGGATTTATGAGCATTAAATTTCCAGCAGCAACCCAGGGCTCAAACATTTTTTCGAAATTTTCATAGAAACCTGTTCGGCGACGTTTTCGCTGTCAGACAGCGAGGCTGATCCATCGATTGAAAACCCAGACTGAAATAAATAAGCGCGTTGATTTTTAAGAGTTGTGCATAATTTTAAATACAAAATTTTGTTCGGCTCTTCTCTCTCTCTCTCTCTATTTTGGTTAAAAGCAGCCGGTGACTGACGTTTATTTTCTGTTTTAAATTAAAGCTCTACGAGCTCCGCGATCTTTGTTGTTGACAGTCGGGTTTTTTTTTTTTTGAGCTTCAGTGTTAGCTTCAGCTTTGGTATTAGTTTTGGTTTCTGTTTTGGATCGCGAATGGGTTTTGATCTGCCCGGCTATGGCGCTGCGAAACCGTTAACACCCATAATAAGTACCGCTATGTACCCTAATTATGTGAAGACGATGGCAGAGTTTTAATGGCCCCCAACTTATGCATAATAACCCCGAGCTCCCAGCTCCCAGCTCCTCTGAGGGGGCTCTCCCCTCTGTGGAGAAATCGACAAACCGCATTTTTCGATGCCAGATCGAGAGATTCGATGCCAGATTTTTTTCGTGGCCATATTTCTAGTTCATTTGTGAAATGCATTCGACGGCGCGTGACTTCACTCTGAACTTGACTGGATAACTTTTTTATTTTATTTTTGTTTTCCTTTTCTTTTTTGCTGTTAAATATTTTTCGGTGTCGGCGAGGGCGGAAATTATTTAATGGCGCGTACATGGGCGACATCGCTGGGCGGAAATCACGCACAGCAGCCCAAGTCTGACGCTGTGGGGAGGCTGCGTGAAATTTTATTTAATTTTATGCGTTCGCTTTTCAAGACTTTTATTGGCCCTGCTCCTCCTGGTGCTGCTTACAGCAAATTCCACAAAATTTCTGGCTTGCCAAATTATTTGTCACGCATATTTTTCAAATTTATTCGTTTTATTTTTTGGGAGGGAGGTTGCGGTTGAGTGGTGGGCGTGGTGGCTTTGGTTTTGGGGGGAAGATAAAAAAATGTGGATTGAAAACTGAAATCCTTGAAATTGTGAAAATAACAAGTTATTTGCTTGATTAATTTTTGATATATGTGGAAAAATGTGTGAATTTAAAGGGATTGTTTATCTTTGAATTTTTTATATAGATATTTATTTATTTCACATATTAAAAAAGTTGCTCTCTATTATTCACTATAAAAGACTAATCCTTTCAGTTAGTTTCCTTCTTTATATTATGTTTTCAAGCTCTCTTTTAGCTTATATAATTAATATACTCCCCAACCTAAGCAAATCAATTGATTTTCTAATTTGTAATAAACACTTAACCCTGTAAAGACTTCCTGCCTTTTCCTAACTTACCTAATTGCATTGACATTTAGTCTCAAACGAAGAATCTCCAACTGGCTTTCGACAACCTCAAAGCATTCGACAATCTGCATAGCAAAACAACCGGCAGCAACTTGCACCTTGTTGCACCTGCAATCAGCGGGCAACTCACACTCATTACAGGTGCCCAGACACTGTCACCTGGAGGAGGACGTCGAGTGGCGTATGAATGGAGGCGGGGACAACGCTGCGTATGAGCAACTTGCGATATTCGAAGACATTTGTATGTGTGTAATTGTGGCAACGAAGCACTTGAGCATTAGTTGCAAATTGCCTACTTAAGTTTGTTTGCCATCGAAGGACACATGAGAGGACAATGCTCAAGTTGCGTGGCTGCCACGCCTTTGCCCGAAAGTTTGTCTAATGCTGCTGCAGCAGCAGACGGACACCACTTGGGGCAGGCAGCAACCTGTTATCACACAATCAACAAGTGCAATTAGCAGCCGCCTGGCCCGGCACAATGAAGCGTGTGACAGAGCAAACAAATTGCCAAGCGGCAAACAAATAAACAAGCACACAGGCGAGCGAGCAAACACAATTGCAGTGCATGCAACTGCAACTGCAACTGAAATTGAAATTGAAGCTGAAGCCGAAGCTGAAACTGCAACTGCCACACAGCGACTGCCATGGCGTCTTCGAGGCATTCGCCTTTTGTGCGTTGTCATCAATAAAGTTGTGAGTTGTGAAAAGGACGGGCATTGGTTAGAGCACCGGGCATTGTCCTGGCCTCCGCCGGGTTCTCAGGCGTGCAAAGGCGACTTGTGGCCAGGACAGCTAGAGCCCGGTTGCGCAAAACCCATTCGGCTGTCCAAGACAGGGTCCATAGAAATGGCAATTATCGGCCAAGAAATGAGCATATGTCGTGTGGCCAGGGAACGTGACCGAAAGGGTTACGTCTTACCAAGCAGTAGAGTAGCAAAGAAACTCATTTAAATAATGTAATTATAAGTTATAAAGGCAAAGAAATGCATAGCTTACAAGTTCTTTTATATATTTCTTATAGTCCTGGTGTGTAAGGAAGTTTACAGTTTTATTTTTACATTTTAAAAGCTAAAATGGAAAATATCCCACTGATAACCCAGCTCTCCCTCCCTTTAGAAATAGACCCCACCCATTAGAGATTCTCTATTCTCTGTCCCCAGGTGGCTATCGATGATTACCCACCTCGTAAGGGCCTTTCTCCCCCAAAAAAAAAAGAAACACATTAGCAACTTCACACTTGGGCCGCACAATCTCTTTGGTTGCTTATTTAAATGCAACTCCGAGTTATTGTCAACGCTGGGGCATTTCATTCATTCTTGGGCATTATTGTCCTGGCCCCTCCTCTGCTCCTTCCGTCGCCGCTGGGTAATCCTCGAGCCTTCGGGCAATTCTTGGGCACATTAGCAGCCGCCGTCGTCGTCGTCGCCTTCGTATCGCATATCTCGCCAGGCGCGGCGGCGGCACCTTGGACCCAATGTCTCGACCTAACGACTTCCGTTTGAGCTTTGCGCACGCGCGATCCGCCTGAAGTCCTCGCTGGGCTGGGATTTGGGATCTGGAGTCGAGGCGAGACCCCGCCCCGTCCTTCCTTCCTGCACCCACAGGTTTTAATGATAATCTCCTGAGTTATGTGTTTTTAAATATAATTTCGTTGTTGGCGTGCAGACGACGGACCCATAACTCACATAGCGCCAAGACCAAGTCACGAACTGTCAGACTCAAACTGGACTGAAACCGAGACCAGGTCGAGAGAAGGCTGGAGAGAGAGAGTCCGAAGTGTACTGAAGGTACAGAAGGTACTGCCCTTCTGCAATTCGATCTAAATGCTTACATGCGTTACATATTTGCACTCCCACGGCAGCTCATTAATTGCCATATAAAATAATGACTTTGATGCAGTGAGAGAAAGGTTTAGGGGACTTTTTGGAAGTGAAATGTATTCCTTTAAGTGTGAATCGTATTGAGACACAATAAGAAAAATTTCTTGAAAAAAGAGCTCTAGAAGATTGAACGTAAGTTAGCTTTGCACTTTCATTTTGCATCAATGGTTACTAAAGAAAGTTTTGATATTTATCTTACGTTTGGAAATATATATCCTAAGTCATATTCTGGATTATTTTCTCATAAGAAAATATTCTATAATATTTTTTAATCCCCCTTAGCCTTAAAACAAATCCCTGTAGTTCCTTCAACTTCACGTAGCTTTGAAAACTGTAATTACCAAGCAACCATTATGAACACACTCCTCGCTTAATTATGCCAGCACTCAATTTGACCTCACTTAGTTAATTCCAATAGCCCTAATCTGGACGCTAATCCGATTACCACATGTACATATTTATCACCCCAAAAATTCTCACTGTGTAAGCCACTATGCCCCGGGCCTTAGGATTGCGTGTCTATCTGGTATGCCGTCCAGGGGGAGCGTTTAACTTTTCACAACTTTCGCACTGTGCGTTCAGGTTTGGCACCCAATTTATCAAGCGAGAAGAGAGCATTTGTCGTCGCACTTTTTCCCAAGATGCGTCGAGGTGAGAGTGTGCGTGGGAACCCGGCCAGTTGAGCGATCGATCCGTTGGTGAGGGTCTTTAGCATTGATTGGGAGCTACCGCCGGCACCAGTCTAGCGCTAATAATGCGAATTACTGTCCAGAACAGGCAGCTGCCGTTGCCAAGGGGGAGAACACCACGATGTAATCCTCCCGGAAAGTTGTTGCTGCTGCTGGCAAAGAAGGGGTTTCTCGCCGGGAAGCTGGGACTGGAAACCGTGGGATGTCAGCCGGAACCCAGGAACCCTCCCCCATGGCCGCCTGCTGGGCTACTCGTGCTCGAATATCGGCAACGAATCGAATGGAATGGAGTGAAATCAAATCAAACAAAAATTAAAATCCACTTTGAGCCTATTAAAGTGTGCCTGGTCGGTCGCCAGGACACACACAGCCGCGCCGTCCTCGTCCGCATCCAGCCGCTTGCGCTGTCACTGTCAGTCTCCTAGTTTTAATTGACATGCAAGTCAACGTCCAGCCGTCGGCGACATGTCAATCAAAGTCTGCATTCCTCACCCAGCCTGCATCCCTCACTCACTCCCAGCATCCTCCCTGCCTCATTACGGGCTGCGGTTTGTTGACGACACACTCGCACACACCCCACACACCATCTCTCCCCTGCAGCTGCCGGTCCTGCCCACTTTTTTATTGCCAAATCTTCCTCTGTTTTTATTATGATTAACCGATCGCTTTGCTGGCCCGCATTTTTTGGGCGTTAAATGGTTCACTCAATACGGCAAACTAGCCGCAAACTAATTTCTGGCCAAGTGGATTGCCACAAGTGAGGCGAGCTAATGCTCAAGTGGTGTTTAGTAACTTGGGATTTATTTGCCAATTAACTTAGGGATCGAGAAATGTAAGCAGATGTATCTGAGAGGATTTACTTAGGGTATATATTTCTTATTTAATTTTTAAAGCTGTAAAACAGATATATAAGTTATGTAAGTAATAAATACAGAGGCTTAAATAAATGTATTAAAGCTATTAAAAATAATTTAAGAAAGTTATAAATATATTTGTATAAATACTAAGTTACGAGCTAACCCTAATCCTTTTTAGATAAGTGCTTATAGTATTTTCTTTCATTTTATAAAGGCCTTAATTAATTACGTATTGAACACTAACTAAATAAATAACTTAACACATAAATCCAACTCAATTAATCTCCCTCTTTTAAAATTAAACTCAACTGAAGCAAATAAATAACCTAGCACCCTTGATTGGCAAAATCAAAGACCGAAGCCTGACTCATTTGCCCGATTAAGCTGACTCTAAAAAAATAGTAGTAGCCGCGGTCCGCTCGAAACCAGAAATGTGCCAATAAATCTCTATGGCTCTATCGCATAGATCAGGCAACTCTCTTGGCCAGAAATCATTGTCAGGCAGGGCAATTCATCGGGTCTTTTAATTAATGCCAACAGCGAGCTCAACAGCCGCGCTGAGCTGAGCTGGGCTTAGAGCTTAGTTCAAGTTCCATTTGGCGCTGGAAAGAAAGTTCGAAACACATATATATAGGGATAGTGAAGATAGGGAGAGGTAAATGATAAATTTGGCGTTTAAAATGCCATAAAATGACAACGAATTGGGGGATATTATATGCAGCAGGTCCGCGAACGGTACGAACTATCGAGTGGTATCGATGCCCCGTCGGGTTTTCTCATAAACAAATCAACCGAACCTCTCCACAGGCCCCATTGTCTCCGCCAGCGAACGGTATTTTTGGCGCACGCTAAATTATAAGTCTTAATTTGTTATGCTTTTTGTCAATTCTCGTTTGGAATTTAAAATATTTTCCTGTCATCGGGCTTAGCTTAGTTTAGTTTATTTCTGTTCTCTCTCTGTATATCTGTGAGCTGAGCTTCTTTGTTTCTTGCACATTTTGTATTCTGGTGGCCCATTGTCCATTTAGGCCTAGATGTGTGAAAACAGTTAGTTTGATTTGTATATTTGTTTACCACACTTTTCGAGTTATCTTCATGGGTAAAAGAGGCTTTGAACTCAAAGCCATCAATGGGCTTAACCCCGCGAGGAGCCTCGTTCTGTCATTGTTGCAACGGAGGATTAGTTTATGACGGTTTGTCCGGTTGACAATGATATATATATGGCTTATGAAGTGTATAGTTACTGCCAAATTAATCAGTTCTAACTTGACATCACCTTGTGTTAGTAAGTTCGTGTGCTTATCCCGGCTTCCGATGCAAATTCAGGTCACAAAGCGACAAAAGCCTCCCCATATGTATCCGTATATATATTTAAATTAAATTATATTCCCCTATAATTAAGTTCGGTCGCAGCCCCAAGCCCCATTAAATTATATACTTGGACATTACATTGTGGACTCTCCTCTATGTACATTGAGGCATGTACTCCATGTATAGCTCGGTATGTAGCCACATAATCCGGTGGCTTTTGAGCTGAGCCGGGGCCAACAAACATAAGCAAATTAATTAAAGTTGCCACTTCAGTTGAATTTTCCAGGTGAGTGATGCGGAACAAATAATCAATCAATCAGCTCGCACACACACACACACACACGCACACGTGTATGCAAAAAGCTGCACGCCCTATCTAGACGGCACAGACGGCGGCATTCATTGGTTGGTCACTGCGACACACGGTCCAGAGGTCCATCAATCCGGCAGTCAGTCAGTCATGCAGTCATTCAGTCATTCAGTCAGTCAGTCAGTTCGTCACTCAGTCTGTCCTGCACTCGTCCGGGGCCTGTCGTCTCTGCTGCTCTGTCCAAATGACGTCGCTTTTGGTTTTTCCTTTGCCGGACATGGCGAAATGTTCAAAATAAGTATGAGACGATGTGCGAATGTAAATGTGCACCTCTTTTCCCTCTTTTCGCCTTCCGTAATGCAACATAAGCTACAACCGGCTGACTGGCCATTGCACAGTGGCACAATGGCTATTTGAAATGGGAAAATGTTGGAAATTACAGGTAATATTCGGCTGTCGATGCTGATAAAGAATATATATGATTTATTGGGTCGGAATGACTCCTTCACTGCGTGACTGAAATTATAATACCCTGCAAGGGTATACAAATAGAATGCATTATAGTTTTGAATATCAGGTCATAACAATTTTAAATTTTGAATCTACCATTTCTTTTCTATATATTTCCTTAAAAAATAGATTAAAAATATCTCCCGAACCACTGTGCATGGGTCAGCATGATTGCAGGACTGCATTTATCAGAAGCTTTTGCAACCGGGCCCGTCTCTGTGCCTGTGCCTGTGAGTCTGGCTCCAGTCCGATTCCTAGGTTTTGGAGTCCGGTCAGGTCGAAGTCACCATTTCGGGCAACCCCTGGACAACATTTTCCCCCAACATTTTCCTATCCAACAGACACATACAGGCCAGGCCGTGTGTGCGTTTGAACTTTTCCAATTTGCAAGCGAAAAATTGAAAATGCGACGTCGACGACGATGATGAGCGGAGATGGATGCGAAATCGAGAGGCGGAGGAGAGGCGGCGGCGGTGTAGCCTAGGGTCTGCATGTGTGGCTATATCAAGTAAATAAATCCATACCGTGTGCGCAATATATATACATATATATATAGGTAGTATAAAAACAATCTGTAGCTGCTTTGTGGCTCAACAAACTGCCGGACATTCGAAATGAAAGCCACTGAAAATGTTGTTAAGCGTTTGTGTCTGGGCGCGGTTGATTAAAAATATATACAACCGTGTACACAACTGCATATATATTTATATAAAATACATACGTGATGTGTGTGTTTGTTCGAAAAAAAATTGGTTAGCAAAATCGATTTGAGTGGCGAAAAAATTGTAATTAAAATTGAATTTCATTTGGGTGTGTTTTCACCATGAACCAAGGGTCCCTCGGCCCTGCCCCGCCCAGCCTGGCCAGTTGCATTGTGAAGGTGGAAGGCCCCCGAAATGGGGAAAAAAATTGAAGATTTGCTCAGACTTGGGAGTTGTCATGGCGCCAAGCCCGAGAGCAGGAGCAATTTATTTAATTAGATGCATAAAAACTCATTAAGATAAGAGCTTGTGCTGGTGCTGGTGCTGCTGCTGCTGCTGCTGCTGGTTGCCGACTTCAAGTGCGCGAATCAACAAATGCGCCAAAGTGCAGGACTCGGAGCTCGGGACTAGGCATCCTGGGCGAAGTGAGCGATTGTTGTGCTCACTTGCCAGCCAACTGAAAAGTAGTGCCTGGTGCAGGTGCAGTCGGGGATTTGCACGGAGATTGCTGGATGAGTTGGAGTCCCTCAGTCCCTCCAACTACTGAGTAATTAACTTGAGCAACGGCGCTGATGAGGACAATAAAACGCCGACTTAATTAAGTGACACAAGTGCATCGCGCCGAGGTTGTTGTTCCTTCTGCCTTGATAACCATAAATATACTACCTTTTTCAACTGGAAGAGTTCAAGCTTTAATAAGGTCGGAGTTTATATAAGAAATCTGCATAGGATGTCAGTAGAAAATCATTACTTAAAACCTAATAAAATAATAAGATCAAAGATTAAGAGAGATTACAGGGACTTAGAACTATCATGTTCACTTCTGGTTATCAGCCAACCCCTCAGTTTAAAAATCTTCTGTATCACTAGCCTAGCCCGCATATACATAGAGTATATACATATATGGTTACACGGCTTCACATCGCAACAACAAACACTCACAGAAACTGAGCAATCAGACGGACAGCCGGAGTATCAATGACAAATCAGGGCGTGACTAATCGCCTAATTGCAAAACAAACCGCGGCCGTAACAGAAACGGCCTTGCCTACAACTCCCCCTCGATTTTCTGTGAGGGAGAGGGAGAGCCGGCTTAGACCCTTGGCGATAAAAATGCAAAATTATAATTAGACAGCGATTAGCCAATGGCCCCATGGGACGACTCAGATTGCGCATTTATGCAGGCTCAACGTTCATGATTGAATTACACTAGTCTTCAAAAATGCGGGTGAGGAGGGTTCTCAGTTCTCAGTACCCAGAACCCTGCCCGAGAGGAAGTATTATGCAGATAAACTCGAAACTTAGTCGGGGCCACACAAATCCGAGGCCCGAGAGAGGGTCTGTGGCAGTGGCTTAGGTTGCAACTAGGGTTTTATTGGTGATTATGATAATATGCACTGCGATCTATGGCTCAGAGTCCGGTGTTTGTTTAGCCCTTTATTGCCCAAAAACTGAGGTGGAAAGAGGAGAGAAGATCTCCCTGCATCCGTTCTGTGTGGATTTGCGAGGCGTGGATTTTAGAGGTTCATTATCCGGACACCTAGACGACCTGCTGTTCCCCTGGGTTTTCCCATTTTCCGGTGCAGGTGGACATGGGCTTAGCATCGCCTTTGGGTCGCCGCCAGGCAGTCTGACTCTCTGAACATTTGCATGTGTGTGTTTCTGGCTTACCTGTTGACGGTTACCGGTTACCAGTTACCAGTTACCGTTTACCTGTCGCAGATCGTTGTAAATCATCGGGCCTATCGATCAAATCGCTGGTCTATAAATTCTTACGCCTGCCACACATCCATCAAGTGCTTTTGGGCCTTGCTTTTCTGGACCAGACCCCTTTGCTGCTGCTGCCACTGCCCCACAGCTAATTGGATTTTTGTCAACTAATCCGATTTGTTTATGTACTCGCATCTCGGAAATGTATAGTCCCAGAAAAAAAAAATACAAAATAAAACACAAAAAAGCAGGCCCGTCTCCGAATTGGTTACAGTTTTAGGCTTATGAATCAACTCGGCTCCGTTGCATGTCTCACTCAGTTAACCTACATTCCAGAAATGTGTCACTCTGAGCCGAAAACACAAGCCACTTTACTTTACTACTAAATTATACAAGCCCTTTCTGGCTGGCTGGCTGGCATTTACTTGCCAGACTGAGGTCCAAGTAATGACATTTGTTTGCCAACTTTTCGCCATTGTTCAAGTTTAATTAGTTGTTCAACTCTATCTATCTATCCATCTCTCAGCATCCCAGTAGCCGTCTTCCTCTCTCTGGTGAGCTTTTGTTGCCATTATTATTGAAGGGTTCTTTGCTGCAAGCAGTCCGCCCCCCAGAGAAAGAGAGAGTAAATCGGGAATCTGGATGGGTTTGCTTGTATCTGATTAGGAAAGTCAGCGGAGGAAAGTATTGATGAAATCTGGGAAAATATGTGGTGATGGATGGGGGGATTTTGATTTAATTAGAACTGTTTTGGCATCATTTAATAATTAAATATGGCTTTCAGGTTTGATTGTATGTTTTCGAATTTTGGTTTAAGCTTTAAAATTAGATTTATAATGTTTTATTAAGTTAGTTTTAGAAACGAAATAAAAGTTTAAGCTTATTTGTAAAAAGAAACCGAGGGCTTTCCTAAGGTTGTATGTCCAGAAAATGTTTCTATAAATATTTAAGGAGTCTCTGTCAATACTTGTGTTAATGAAGAATTATATACTCTTGTTTCTTTAATTAATAATTATAAACTCTTTTCCAACATATCAATATCAATGTTATCTAATTTTTATAATAAGTAAAATACGAAACCAAACTTATTTCATGGACATCTCTTACTTAATACTACTACTACTGATATAATTAATAAACCTCGAATTAATTTAAAGATTCAGTAAACATTTGTCATCTTGCTCTATCAACATGCTTCTTCATAAAATATAAACCCAAACCCAGATATAAAACGGAACTATTATGGCTAATTAATGAACTAAATCAAAAGAGCCAAAACAAAGCCAACGAAAAACTCTCACGATCGACGATTGCTGACTCAGCTGCTGCAGTTAAAAAATAAAAATACAAAAAATATATAAAAGCAAAGCCAAGCACCTGTCCCCACTAGACGAGCCACAACAAACACACAGATCGAAGCCAGAAACCACCGAATAAACACAAACAAACCCAAAATCTTGTTAAACGTGTGATTAGCTCCTAATTTTAATGGCAATCGGACCTCGATAAAAATGCTGTCATCGGGGATTTCGTTTAATTTTCTCACTGATTGCAACAAATGACAGTGCCACCAAAAACATTAGTTGGAGAAATAAAAAAATATAAACAAAACAGAACAAAGAGCTCAGAACAATTTTGTTTCGGCTAATTAAAGGTAAGCAAACACAGCTGGATGGATGGATGGATGGATATACATACTATACATTCATAAATAAATCCAAATCAAATATCCGACGATCTGACAATTTGCATGTCAAACGAAGCCACAGTTGAGGGAGATTTGTATCTGCTGCAGCTTAGGTCAAATGACACCCATATAGCATTAATAAATTTCTTGTTTTGCATTTGCGGCGACGCAGAAAAAAAAGCGGACTGAAAAATTATGCATGTATCTCGAACATGCCACTCGGCAATCTCGCATTTCAACACAAATAAACAGGCCTCAAATCAAAGATAAGCAGCCACCAACCAGAAAAAATATCCATCTGTGGATATATTATGAAAATTGCCACAAATGCAAATGGAGTCTCGTTTTTTATGTATGCGAACTATTTTGAGCACGGAAAATAAAATCGACAGTTTATACTAACAACTAAAAATACCTTAAATATAAAAAAGGTTGAACGTTTTGAATCAACCCGGAATAGGGGTTAACCCTGCAGATGTAAAGTTTTATAATTAAAAATCGTTGGGCGCTAATTGATTGCAAAGTCACAATAATGGAAGTGAAAATGGAAGCAAAGGTGAGCCCTAAGCAGCGGGGGAAAAGAAGGTGGTGAAAATTTGAAAATATTTTAATTGAAATTCCGCGGCAGCTTTCATTTTAAGCCGTAGCATTTACTGAAATTATAATAATCAGCAGCAACACAATAATAAATAAAAAATGTAGTAAACAGTGTTTAATGTTTGCACATAATAAATAAAATGCTTTGTAGCAAAAAAGTTGTCGTCGTTTGGTTTGTTTTTGGTGCCAGGCCGCCCTGAATTTGCAATTTTTCATTAATAATACATATCATAATTTTTTATGAGCTTTATGAAATGTTGGCCCAGCGCGTGGGCCAGATGTGATGGCTTGGCCGGCATAAATTAGCCACATTAAGTGGATACATTATGCCGTTTTCTAGGCCCATTCACCGAGGGTCGAGTGATTGGACAAACTGGGTCTGGTGAGCGGCTCTGATGGGAAATATATGTATACATACATATATATCTGTGCATCAAATTCCAAATAATTGGCTCTAACCTTGGTGTGGGGGAACGATGCATGATCAGTGGCATTAGCCTGGGACGGTGGTGTCAGGTACAAAGCTACCTCTTCCGGTCACGAAAATTGCATTTAATCATTGACAAAATGCACAAAATGCACTTAGATAAATATTGAAATGTTTGATTGCCAAAATAATTGTTGCAGTGGAAATATTTAGATGGAATGAGTTACGATAGAGAGATTCTCGTTTCATGTTTTGTTATAATTTGTCAAGGTTTGTTTTATGACTGACTGAATGCGACAACAAGTTCCACTAACATTTTGTTTATTTATGTTGACAATGCGTGAATTTCATTTGAGTTTTACTACTTTAATCGCCTTTGTCTTGGGGAATTACGCATCCCACTTAACAATAAGGGGAGGGCCATAAAATCGAAACTGGCTTATAAAGCATTTAACACTTTAAGCCTGCATATTGACTTTGTATGCAAAACTCACGGATCCTCCGAGTTCCCACTTTTGCCGACGGCAAATTGTTTTAAATAAAAAAGAAAAAGTTTAAAAGGTTTTTTTTGTAAAGATTTTTCTTTTATTTGTTTTTTTGTGGATTTTTTCTTGGTTTTGTTTTTATTTTTATCTCCAGGTGCTTGGCAATGTTATTTGTTGTTGTTTGGATTTGTTTGTTTTGCTTGCCTTGCTCCATGTTTCACATTCACGTTTTGCACGTTTCTTGGTTTTGTTTTTTACTAAATTTTGTTTAGGTTTGCTAACATTTTTGTTGTTGTGTTTTTTATGCTTTAGATTTTGCCTTCATTTCGATTTAAGTTTTAATAATAATAATTTTCTGTTTCGCTTTATTACACTTAATTATGTTTGTCTTGTCTGGTATTTGTAAGCATAATTAATAATTAAATTGTTTATATAATAGATAATAATTAGAATTACTTAATGCATAAGAGAATTTATAAAATAGAATGTTTTTGACATTTTTCTTTGTTGTTTTTTATCTTCCTTTTTTTGTGAAATATTTTCATGTTCGCTTTTTTTGCTATATCAATTTTTGTTTTTTCTATTAATTGGGGGCTTTCTTCTGTGTTTCTTTCCATTTTTGCAAATGCACATTTAATGTTCAGGGGAATGTCTCTTTTTTGTACAGCAAGTGCGGATGGGGGGGGAAATGAATTGATCCTCGAAATTAAACCATTTTGTTGTTGTCTCGGTAAGTTGCAACAATTTATTTGTATCACACAATTGTTGTAGCTAGCAGGCGGAAAATCGAACAGAATGGAATTGGAATGCAGTGGGTCGGTTGTCTTCCTATTGCGGTACAACAGTGCGTATGCTTCATGTTAAATTACTAATCGTTAAACTCTAGGCATTACTTATACGTCTGTGTCTTCGAATTGATACTTAATAACTAAAGCTAAAATTGTGTGTGTGAGTGTGTGGTGTGGTGTGTGGTGTGTGCGTATCCTAGGGCTTTAGTTAATATTTTCAATAATTTACAACGTGGATATATCCAACAGGCCGGCACTGGCGACCACAGCCGCCTCGTGGCCAGGATGATAGTGATGGTACAGCTGGTGATGCTGCTGATGGTGCTGATGCTGCTGCTGCTGCTGCGGGAGATGCTGTTGCTGGTAGTGCTGCTGCTGCTGCTGTTGTTGCTGCTGCTGGTAGTGAAGATGCTGCTCCTCGAGATGCTGCTGCTGCATGTCCAGCATGCTGGCCGAGGCCGCGAACGAGGAGCCAGCCGCAGCGGCCGCGGCAACAGCGGCTGCAGCTGCCACAGCGGATGAGGCAGCCGCCGCCGAGACGGAGGAGGATGAGGATGAGGTTGAGGCAGCGGCGGCGGCGGCAGCGGCGGCTGGGGTCAGCTGGTAGGCGGCTGCCAAGGCGGGTGAATGCGCGGCATTGTGGCCACTGGAATGCGCCGAGGAGCGGCCTCCCGACGAACCCGATGCCGTCGGACTGGGCCGTCCGTTCAGCAACTGTTGCTGCTGCTGCTGTTGTTGCTGCTGCTGCTGTTGCTGTTGCTGCTGTGACGCCGACGGCATGTACGGCGCCAACGGCGGCGAAACGCTCACAGTGGAGGCTGCTCCATAGGCGCTGGCCATTTCTCACATATGGGCCAGTGGGGCCATCGTCCGCAGTGACTGATGGTGCTGCAGGTGATGTTGCTGCTGCTGGTGCTGTTGCTGCTGCAGGGCTTGGTGTTGCTGCGGGAGGTGTTGCTGCTGCTGCTGCTGCATGGCTTGGTGTTGCTGCGGGAGGTGTTGCTGCTGCTGCTGCTGCATCGCCTGATGCTGCTGCTGCAAATCGGGCGAGTCCGTCTGATAGTGCAGCAGGTGGCGCTGCTCGTCCGGCAGATGGTACATGTTCATCAGGTGATTCAGCTCACCGCCGCCGGCTGCCGCCGCCGCTGCTGCTGCTGCCGCTGCTGCGGCCGCCGAGCTGTATTCCCGCTTCATGATGAGATTGTTGTTGTTGTTATTGTTGTTGTTGAGCGCTATGGCACTGGGACTGGGCGAGACGGGCTCGGACTTGATGCTCGAATCGCTGGGGCTGTGACTCTGGCAGGAGACCTGGCCACCGCCGCCGCCTCCGCTGGAGCCGTAGGGAGCCGGACTGCCCGGCTGCTGTTGCAGGCTACTCGTTCCGTACGGCGACGGGGATCCCGGCTGCTGCAGGCTGCTCCCGTACGGCGAGGTCTGTCCGCCGGACACCGTGCCATACATCGCATAGCCGTTGTTATACATGTGTCCCATGTCGTAGCGCTGGGCGGCGGCATAGTGCTGGCCCATGTAGGAGGTCTGGTAGGCGGCCGCTCCGGCCGGATCCGCGTGCATCATGTAGCCGTTGGGCATGTATCCATTCGGGGCGTTCATCTGGTACATATCCTGGCGCGCCTGCTGGGCCGCCGCCGCTGCTGCTGCCGCCGCTGCCGCTGCACTGCCTCCGCTGCCGTTCAGGGATTGATTCTGACCCTGGCCCTGGCCCACTCGAGTGGGCGTCACCGGTTCTCCGGGCGCTCCACCGCCACCCACTCCCACGCCCGCCTGTCCGGGCATTAGGCCGCCCATCGGGTACTTCTCCTTGGTCTTGGTCAGCGTTTTGGTCTTGCGACGCGGCCGGTACTTGTAGTCCGGGTGCTCCTTCATGTGCACCGCCCTCAGCCGCTTGGCCTCGTCGATGAAGGGCCGCTTCTCCGCCTCGGACAGATCCTTCCACTGGGCGCCCAGCCTCTTGGAGATCTCCGAGTTGTGCATCTTGGGGTTGTCGGAGGCCATCTTCCGCCGCTGACCCCGGGACCACACCATGAAGGCGTTCATTGGTCGCTTCACACGATCCGCGTGCTGCTGGTTCTTGTTGGCCGTGGCGCTGTTGTTGTTGTTGTTGGAGGCACCGCCGGTCATGCTGCTCAGGGCGGATCCGGCGCCCAGGTGTTGCTGCTGCTGCTGGGAATGCTGCTGCGAGTGCTGCTGCTGCTGGTGGCTAACGGGCGAGGTCATGTGGTGGCTGCCAATGCTGCTCTGGGTGGGACTCAGCTCGCTGGAGCTGTGCAGCGGGGAGCTCTGCTGCTGGCTCACCTGGCTGCCGCCGCCTCCGCCGCCGCCGTTGCCGTTGAGGGTATTGGCCATCGAGGATTGCAGCGAGCTGAGCGGATTGGGACTCTGGCTGGCGGCAATGTGGGCGCTCATGTGGTGGTGATGGTGGTGATTGTGGTGGCTGAGCTGCGAGTGGGTCAGGTGAGACTGGCCGAGATTCATCAGCGGCGCCAGAGCCGAGTACGGCGAGGCGGCGTGCCCATGGAGCGCCGCACTGGTGTGATGCGGCGGCATGGTGGCGTGCAGCAGGCTGCCCTTCATGTCCGATTCCATGGTCAGCATGTTAGGTGGCGAGTAAGGGACTGGAGCTCCTCCTCGATGATACGGATTTTGTGTTTCTAAGATTTGGCTTTCTGCGGGAGATAGCTGCTTGCTGCTTGCTGCTCGCTAAGGCGCTTTGCTTAGTTTTGTTAATTAGTTTTTGAACATTTTGTGGGAAACCATGTTGCACTTGGTATGTTTTTTATACGTTTTGTTGTGGTTTTTATTTTGAATTTGAAAAGTGGCAATAGTTGGTATCAAAAATTTTCGGGGCTCTCTTTGGATTTTAGCTTTGGATTTTCAAGCTCCACCGTCACAATTTCTCTATTTGCGCCGAGCAAACACTGGGAAAACACTTGAGAATTGTTGTTTAAAAACCCGACGCGATATGGTCGTTGTCTTGCTTGTGTATTTATTATATTTGTATTTCTTTTTATTATTTTTGGTTATTTTTTTGTTTCTGCCAAAATCAGCGCGTTGCGGGAACAGCGAAAAAATACCTCCACACTAGGCGGAATTGAGCACCTTTCTGTTTCTCCGGACGACGGCGAAACCTGTTCGAGGTGCGTTCTACGCTGCCTTTTCTCTCTCCTCTTTCTCTCCCTGCCCTGCCGCCTTGCTGCCCTGCTGCTGATGATGATGACGAGGCACGAACCGCGCACGCCGAACGAGCCGAGACGAAACGAAGCGAAACCGAGTGTACGAAGTTGCTTGCTTTTGCGTGTTGCGTGCGCGTGTGCTGACAACGGGGCGAATGAGAGTTGAATGAGACACTGACTGTCGCTGGCGGCTCGAGCAACCTCCGTTTCCCGCACACACACACACCCGTGCTCACACACACACCCTGGCCCACAGACAGGGTGGCTGTGAAAAACTGGTCCCGGCTTCGTTGTGTGCGTCGGCATGTGGAAACCAGTTTTCCCTTCGCTAGCCTTGGCTGGAGCGAGACAACCGTAGTGCTTGGTGCTCTGCTAATAAATCAAATAAACGCACGGCATGTGTCTGTGTGCCTTGGTTGTGTTGGTGAGCGCTGGCTGGGTCGGATTTTGCGCAGCCCCGCGCACCAATGAGCGGACCGTGTGAGCAGTTCCGCCTAACGGTGTTGTCTCCCTTCCGCCCCGTATCGATCCGTATTGCGCCTGACGTTGCCATAAAAATGTCGTCGGCGCGGTCTATGCGGTTTATGGCAAGCGCAGTTGCCGCTCTTCTCCTTCGCGGCGCCGAAACTCTGGAGGAATTTTTCGCCATAACCGTATAAATTTCGAGCTTTAAACATGGCCGACCCCAGTGGGCCAGAGGAGGGGGTAGTGGGAGGCAGGCAGAGGTCGGTCGAAGGGGGGGCGTGGCAGGGCGGTAGATCCGTGTTTGCGGCGTTTTCGCCGTTAGAGCGCGTCTCACGCGCATAGTTTTTGCCTATTTTTTCTCCTCCTTTCGGTACTTGCATATTTATTAAAAAAAAATTACTATTTACAGTTTGGGTCAAGAAAGGAAAACTTTCAAATGGAAAATTCGTAAAAATGAAGAAAAACAAAACTGATTTAAGATAATATTATATTGTATGCACAAGATAGTATTTGTAAAATTCGGAATATTTATTTATCTTTTTATAGTATTTTGTTATTTTATGTATTTTATTTCATTTAAGATTAAAAATAGTTGAAGATTTTCTTGGATTCAAAATTACACAATATTTTAAAAAGAAATCAGGAAGAATATTAAATAAAATGGCATATTTTAAATATTTATAACAATCTCTACGGTATTCCTAATATTAATGTGAATAATAATACATTTTTATTAATTTCAATTAAAAAAGTATGTAAATATTTAGAGGGCAAGTCTTTATCTTACTCCAATCCAAAAACCTTACAATTTCCCCCTCGACTGTACAGAAAACTATATATATATATGCAGCTCTTCACCTCCCCCGCTGCTGCATCTTGCGCCGAGGTTCTTATTAACCTAATGGGTTTGCCAAGGTAGCTGCCGAATAATTGTGTAGGCAGCGAGCCGGCAGCAGATGGAAAAAATTTATTAAGCAAGTGCACTGCAGCTGGCGCTGGCAAATGTATCTTTGCGGAATGTATCTCCTCGCTCCGTGCGAAACTTTGATGCGGCTTGGCATTCGCCCGCTCGCGTATCCACGAATCCACCACACGAGCTGGTTGACGGGCCTCCCTGGCATTGTCTCAGTACCAGCTCCTAGATGCCACTGCCACTACCACTCCCACTCCCTTTCAGAAGCTCCATTTAATTTACCTTCGCCTCGATTAATGCAGTTTTTACTCGGCGCTCGTAGTTCTTTTGGGTTGTGAGTAACTCTCGGATGCTTTTGTTCCGACGTAAAGTGATTGGATTCCGGTTCTCAGCTGGCTAACACCATGGCAAACTCATGGCGGAGTAATGCAAGTGGATTGTCGATTAATTAACTCTTAAACAGGGTTTGGCTGATGGTCTTTATTGGAGAAGTAGTCTAGGTTTATATGTTAACCTGGAAATTTATTTTATTTTTATTAACTAACAGGTAATATTATTTTTTTAATTATGTAAACATATTTAACAGATTTATTTATCAATGTTTTTTGAATATTTATTATGATTTCTTATAATTTTGTTACAAATTAATAGTGTGTTTTGAAATAATATTCTTTGAACTATCTACAAATATTGAAGGAGATCTATTCATTAATGTGTTTGTATGATTTCTTATTTTAAAATTTTGAATATATTTTTTAATGCAATCGAGAAGAAAAATGTACTCGATATAATAACGTCCTTGCACTGCACCTTTTCAACAATTTGAAGAGTTATTAAAATAGGTATAAACATATAAAATGGCTTTAAAATAAGCTTAAATACAGAAAGAAAAATCCCTTTCTTTTCAGAAGAATAAAAAACAATTATAAAATCTTAAGAAAATGTATTAAATATTTGATTTCCTCTTGTTTCTGTTTAATTACCCAGCATCTGTAAGTATTTTCTCTTCAAGAATCAACGTCTTACTTCCTGCAAGTCATCTCTCGAGCACTTGAGCCGCGCTACTAACCCATTAAAAATGTATAATACAAACAAAAGTCGGTATGTGGGCTCGTTCGGGGCCTGCTTAATGAATTTATGGCCAATTGCAAATCATTTGACAATGGAGCTCAGCAGAAAACAACAATAACAATAAATGGAGGAAGGAAGGTAGTCAGCAGCAAACGGCGAGCCGGCCAAACAATGCAAAAACCTGCCCCAGTAACTGACCTACAACAAAGCCAGAGCGAAAACACAGCAACAAAAACGCAAATCTTAGCCGCAAAAAGTTGGCCAAAGAAAAGGAAAAACTCAAAAGTCGATGTCGATGCTTGATTCTGCTTGTTCCCCGGCCTATTGTGTAATGCCAAACACAAATATACACAGAGGGGAAAATACACACATTATTCTTGTTTCATTATCAACGTACTTGCTACGTATTATTATGCTACTGCTGCTGCTTGTGGCATTGATTCCTTTGATGTTGGCAAGACTGTTGCTCTTCAGAAAGCCTTTGCCTTTTATTTGAAAATGGGAAAATAAACCAAAAACCGAAAAACTGAACACCAAAAACATAACAACAACACCCCGAGTGGAAACCAGACCAAGCCCAGACTTAAGCCCAGACTCGGACTCTGGCTCGGATTCGGATTCCGATTCGGATGCGGATTCCGATTCCGATTCCGATTCGGGTTCAGAACGAGAGACGAGTAGACACTCAGACGGCTTTGTTGCCGCTGCTGCTGCTATTTGTGCTCCACGTTTGACGTTTGAGCGTGCTGGGCGCGTGTGAATGAAAAGGAAGCTCACTCGCAAACAAAGTCAAGGTCATTGTAAAGAGTTTTAATTGTTCGCACAAAAAAAAAACAGAAAAGAAAAAAAAAACGAAAAACATAATAATAAAAATAAAAATGCTCACACACAAACAATGGGCGGGAGGGCATTACACAAACAAACATTCGTACATAATAAAAGAAATAAAACGCAACCGAGGAGCGGACAATGGCGAAATGGCAACAAGAGGGGCAGCAGCAGCAGCAACAAAGGCCAGAATTGGCAAGCCAACAAGTTGAATATCTGAATAAAAATTCGTAAAAGGATACAGGGATAGAGTTCATGACTTCTCCGAATTTAAATAAATTATGAATGGCCAAAATAAAGGTGAATATTTTTGGGAATTTCTTTGTGAGCAACTAAGAATGAAATCTTAAATATAAATAAGAAAATTAATTATTATAGTAATTAATAATAAATAATAAAATTAATAGAAAGAGTTTAAGACTTTTCCGTTTAAAATAAGTAATGAATAGCCAAAATAAAGGTAAATCCAGAGATATTTACTTTGTAAACAACTAATAAATTTGTTTACTATAATCTTAGACTAATTAAAACCTGTAAGAACATTGTTAAAATTAAAAAAAAATCGTGTATAAAAAGTGTATTAAATAAGTTAAAACAAATATCGACTCATTTTATATATAAGATGGATTTTTTGACTTTAATTTATCCTTTTAAAAAATAAAATAAGCCCAAAGCAGTGTAAAATCATTGATAAACTATAGTTCTATAATTATCAAAATCTTTAATTCATTTTAACACAAAGAGCTGTATTATTCAAATCAAACTATATCACAACAAAGCTGTTGTATCACTTGCCTTGACCCCACAATCGATCCCAATCGAAACTTCTTTGGCGAAATATCAATACCATTTTCCAGCGTTATAGCCCATATTGCATCCGTTTTTGTTGGCCAAACTTTGGACCACAGCCGTTTTTTGTGTTTCTTTTTTATCCCCTCTGAATGCCATATACTCCTACTGCAACTTTCGCTGGTTCTCTCTAAAACTCGGATCTGTAACGCTCCCTAAACGCTTTGCTCTTGCCACAACTTTGGCCTGGCAACTGTTTTACTGTTTTACGAGTTCGTTTATCCGTTTAGCAGGAGCCCCCGAAAAAAACAGTAAAAATAAATACAAAAAAAAGCAAGTAGAAGGAAACCAAAACCAACAAAAAAAAAAAATCTGCAAGCACTCGTCGGGGAGAACAAAAACAAGTGCAGAAAAAAATTACGTATACGACTCGTAGTCTCGACACTTGCAGACGAAACCCCACCCACACAAACACACACACGTGCTGAAAGGGCGAGTGCGAAAGAGAGGGCCGCACAGACACCAATACAGACACAGAGAATAAGCAACAGACACATCCACAGACGCTATTCAGACTTATTCATTTTACACATTCATTTCCTCATTCAATTCGCAATTGTATACGAAATTTCAATTGTTTGTTGAATGTATTATATGCGTTGTGGCTGTGGAATGGCACCGTTATTGCCGTTGTTGTTGTTGTTGTTGTTGTTATTGCTGTAGTTGTTGCTGTATTTGTTGTTGCTTCTCCACTTGCCACGATGACGACGACGACGATGAGGATGATGACGTTGTTGAAAATTGCATTCGCAGGCGAAGTTCAGAGCGAGTGTGTGTCTGTATGTGTGTGTTTGTAGGAGCAACAGGTGGCTCTAGCTTTTGAAATTTTGCCACAAGAGACAAAGAACAAATGAATCCGGATAGGACCCCGAGTGTGTATGTGTGTGAGTGTGCATAGCCTGATTGCATGACGATGATAAGCGCGAAGTTCTGGCCATTGAAATGGTGAACGTGTTGATGAGCACAGCATTCACTCACCCATTCATTCATTCATTCATTCAGTCAGTCAGTGAGTTTCCAGCGAAAGTGAAAGTGGGTCGGTTTTGTTAGAATGTTTAGGTGGGCCCTAGGATGGCCCAGGAAGCTCCTCTGTCTCTCGGTCCTCTGTCCTCGCCAGAACAATAAAATGGCATTAGTTTTTGGGCTCTGAACTTGATGCAGGAACAATAAAGGTGGCAGCCAGAGCAGGATGGAACTTCCATCATCGATTTTATGCGGTCAAACCAGAGAGACAGCGAGACAGAGACAGAGTGAGAGTGAGAGAGAGACGGTTAGAAGGAACTGCCCCACATTCTATTCATGGCAACGAGGCCCCAAAAGAGTTGAAAAGTGAAAGATGCAAATAATAGCTCTGCTCTCCGTGCTCTCAGTGCTGATGCCATCCCTTTCGGCGCAGACGGGGCGTGTTTGTCAGCCAAGGCGAACAAAGAGCCAAAGATATAATATCTTATTGTTATTCTGTATTATTTTTGTGTCATTGAACTTATTTTGCCATAAAAAAAGGAACAGAGAGTTTGAGGGCTGGCTAGACGGCGGTAGGAGAAGGGACGACCGCCAACGCAATCATAATCAATAAGGGAAAATGCAATTGTTTCAGGTTCAGGCTCAGTTTTTTATTTCACTTTTTTTTATTGTACTTTCCCAATGAGCTAAACAATGAAATATTATACAACTGTTCCGCAGACCCAAGGTAGACAGATCGCCAGACCACAGAATGTTTTACAGGGCGGAGATCTCACGATTAGCAAATTGATTTTTAATTTGAGGCATTCTTTAGAGCTCTTTTTAAAGCTAAAATTATATTGTTTATCAGGGAGATGTATACTGTTATCTATGATATGATAAGATACATATATATAATATGAAATTGAATTATTGCATTCATTTTAAGAAAGTCTTAAATAAAAAGTTTAAGTCTAGAGTTAATCAATTGTTAAACCTCAAAAGTTCTGAATATAATATATTTAAGTATATACATATTTTAGTAAGAGTAAAAGAGTAAACCTATAGTGTCCCGACTATGCCACACATAAGCCAGAAATCGTTGCATACTTTTGGTTGGCGTTACATTGCTGCAGTACACATTACTAAATTTATATAGGTGAACTCTTATTTAAACTAATTACTGCTTACGTCTTTAAAAAATACTATTTCCATCTTCCCATATGAAATTCCAAATGCTCCACTTGCATCTTAATTCTCTATGACATTCCCTGGCTGACAAAATCTTGCGCCTTCATATTCCATTGGAAATTGCTCATTTAATGAAACTAATAAAACTTGCTCATACGCTCGGCGCTACTCAAAATGATTCGAACGAGGAGAAATAAGAACAAAATTGTAACTGCAAGAATGAGCTTATAAAGATGGAATATGAAAATTCCCGTTGACTGTCGCCATATTTCCATTTAGTGGCTCTTGGGGCGGATACGGCCAATTGAGTGGGGCGATGACGACGATGGTTGTCGACTGCAGAAGTTCTTTGTTCATGTGGCTGGGCGTAATTTATCGCATCATTATCAACGTGATGCGATGTGGGGCCAGAGGCTCGTTAAAGGTTGTTGTCGCTGGCTCCTATTGGCGATGCCGCGCAAATTGCAGCCACTTAATTCAATTTAAATAAATTTAAAATGCGTTGAACTAGTTGAGAGACTGTCATTCTGTCTCTCTCTGTTTCCCCTCTAGACCTTACTCCTCAGGGTGTTTGCGTCGTTTAAACTTGAGTGCGGCAATTGGAATAAGTAGAGGAAATAAATATGTGAGTTTAAGTGGTCAGAAGGAGAAGTGATTCAAATGTATGAAAGTGTGTGAATCATAAAAGTCTATATATAAATTAAATACAAAATGGGGACCGTTAAATAAACCCTCACAAAATAAAACATGTGTGAGAAAAGTTATTGATATTTTTATTAAATCCTTCACCAACGAGCAGGCCAAAAGTAGGCAATGTTTTGAAAAACGGCCTTTTAAAATTGTAATTAAGTCTTCACCAATTAGCAGCCTAAAAGTAGATAATGCTATGAGGACAGTAATCGCTGCACTGTTCTTCCACATTTTTATTTAGTATTCCTTATTAAATAATATTTTTCCATCTTTGTTATTAAATAATATACAAATGGGAAAATAAAACATCCAGCAGCCCAAAAGTAGGCAATGTTCAGAGGACAATAATCGCTTACACCGTCCTTTCTCACATATATTTTGTATTCATTATTTTTTAAATATATATATATCTTTGCAATAATTTTCTCAACTCAAAAGCCTGAGTCATCCAGCAGCCAAGTGACAAATCGCTGAGCGTAACACATTGAAACTTGTCGACGACGGCGGCGACGGAAAATCCACGAAGTAGGAATCCCTTCCAAGAGTCCTTCAGTTGCCGGGCTCCGTTGCCTTGTCGAAAGCGTCAAACTTCTGGCCAGAAACTGGAAGGGCAAACACAACAAGGAAGGGATCATCTAGCGCTTCGCTTCGGGCGTGAATAAATGAAGTTTGCAAATTGCACCACGCCTGACCACCACCGCCAAGGCATCCGTGGCAGTAGCTGTTGCAGTGCAGTCAGCATTACGAATGCAAAACTTTGTCCTCATTACTCGAGATGCTGGGAACAAGGAGTCGAAGTTGAGATTGGAAGCTGGAAGGAAGCTCTAGCTGCCTGCCCCTGGGTTAAGGCGTTGCTCTCGGTCCAAGTTATGGCGTCTGTCACAGCGGGGCCAGAAAAACTTGTCGTCATTGCATTGTCCGGCCCAAGTTCTCGGCAGCTGTAGGGGCCTCTGAAGGACAACCAGAACGAGGAGGGGAATAAGGATCGGGGAATGAGGAACAAGGATGAGGACGTAGAGGACCCAGAACCGAAGTACGATGAGCGATGACGACAACATCTGCAGTTCCAGTGCCGGCCAAAGTCCAGCAGCTGTCAGCCCGTCTAACAAGTGTCACAGCAAGTTTTCGCTGCTCTTCTCTGGACCCGAACTGGACATATATATATATATATATATATGAATATTCGTGTATACATATAGCACTCCCGGCGAGTCCTCGGACACTCTGTGTGGACTCCTTGTGAAAGATTAAAATCTGCAAACAGTTGTCATCCCAGTTTGAGTTTCGCAAATATGGCAAACGGCCCCGAGTCTTTCGTGCTGATTAAATGATTTAAGGTCAGTTGGATTTTGTTTGGTTTTCTACTTATTTGCTGGTTGCTCACTAATTCATGAGTAATTAGTAAGCAGACTAAGTTTTGTAATTGACTTTGGCCTGATCTAATTGTGAGTGAACTCAGGCAGGTATTTGCTTTAAAAATAAATTGGAAAGGAAGTGAATTTAAAGTAAATAGTAGGATGTGAAATTTCAATGAATTTATAATACTTATTCTACTATTGTTTAAGATGCAAGAGGTGACCAAATTACTTGTAAAATTAATGTATAAGACAATTTATTTATTTTAGTAACTTATTTGTAACGATAAATACTTATATTCT
Source organism: Drosophila tsacasi (assembly GCA_018904565.1). NCBI lineage: Eukaryota > Metazoa > Arthropoda > Insecta > Diptera > Drosophilidae > Drosophila > Drosophila tsacasi. The sequence goes on along the minus strand of JAEIHY010017270.1, from coordinate 7,191 downwards.
AGTATTAGATAAAAGTGGAGCAATAATTTAAACTTATATATCTACATGGGGGTTTAATTTCCTATGGATTAATTTTATTACAGTTTTGTTGAGTTTTTAAGAAGCTGAACTTATAAAAAATGATACCAAAAACTATACAAAAATGTAGCTTATCTTCCCGAAATTAAATTCCTATGAAAACATTTTTTCAGTAGCTCTCACAGCTCTTCGATAACACCCTATATAATCTCAGATAATTGGACCACCTGCACTGCCCTGTTATCATTCGATCGCATATTCTTATCCCCAATGTAGACATAAAATTACGCAGGACCTAAACGGCGTTTAGAGTAACATTAAACTAAATACCCATAGAAAACCATGACCGCATGAAATTAAAGACAACAAACAGACCGTCCGCTGGGAAACTGAAATCCCCTGTAATTTGCCAAGCCATCAAACGGGATCGCAACGCCAAAGAGATCAATCATCAGACGAAGAGGCCGAAAAAAAATAGAGCCTAAAATCGCTCATCAAATTTAGCAGAATGTAGAGTACACTGCAAGAAATCCTCCTGACCGACAGACAGCTGGTAATCAGGGCACGCAAATTCTGCGTGCTGTTCCGAGTAAACTCGAAACCCTCGATGAGTAGGGGTAGCTCAGAACCAGTAGCGATTCGAGACTAAGTCCCTGTAATTTGAGTCGATTTTTCCGGCATGCTGTTCTCTGAACTCATCGAGATGCCCTGCCATGGGCTGCCCTGCTCGTGGTTCCATTTTAATTGCAGTCGCCGGGACTGGGCAAAAACGAAAAGGAAAAAAAATTATATATATATTCGAAAAAGGTCGCTCTGCAATTAGATCCAAAAACGTAAGACGAAGCCGCAGCCAAGGATCGCAAACGAGATCGCAAGATGCGTACTAAGCGATATGCCACAACGCTCTCTCTCCTCCTCGAGGTCGAGATCTCCCTGTAATTACTCGGGACTCGTGAGAAGTAGTGACCTGCCTGAGTACCCAGAATCCCCCTGATTTGATCCCGATCTGATCCGACCCTCGCCTCGCTTTATTCAGCAAATTAGAATAATTTGAATGACAATGACAATGCAATAAGGAATCAGTTGGCGGAAGTTTGGTTTTAAATATTTTGTAAATTTTGTGGGCGTCCACCACCAGGGTGCTCTGGGTCTTGCCAAGATGCTTAATGCTTAATAATCAAATTAAATCCCTCAAAATGGCGAGGCTCAGAGCACACTCAGTGTTGTGCGCACTCGAGCATGCCAAAGTTTTTCGAGGAGCTTGTCTTGGACACTCCCCTCGCATGGCTTGGGTTTGGTTATGGTTTTGGGTTTGGGTTTGGTTAGGGGTCTAGGCATGGATCGTCTGAGGAGGGAGAGGAGAAGACGCTGCCCCACAGCTCATTCCAGTTGGCCGGTGATGAGTTTTTAATGGCTGGCGCTGTGAATTATGGTTTTCGTATATACATATAGCCCTCAAAACAGGTTATGGTCACATGATTTGCGCCGCCAAATCAGTGAGCAAACTGGAGATAATCGAATAGAATAGGATGGCCAAGCTAAGGTTTTGATTTGGAGAAGATTTTGAATAGAATTAGTTACAATTTGTACTTGAGAGATTGAATTTTCAGAATTTAAAAGCATGTTTTAGTCTTTAATTTCCTATAATCCTCATTAAGTCTTTTAACAGATTTTTAAAGCCTCTAATTTAGTACTTTCCTTTAATCAAACCCAGTGTGAATGCACTATTTGTATTAACCTTTTCAAGAAAACCACGTCATAAATAGTCGATAATTATTCTGAACATATTGTATCAAACTTCACAGCCTATCCATGCTTTCATCGGCGAGGAAAACAAAGTCCACACACACTTTCATATCTCAATAATGCAGGAAAGAGACTTTGACTTTGCCACAGGGGCAACTGTCCCAGTGTGGCGTGCTCCACAGATCTCAGAGATCTGCCTCGTTCATATGCTAATTCATATTGATAAAATATAGAAGTGAGCCGAAAAGCTGATTCGCTTTATTCATTAAATGTTTAGGGGCCTGAAACTCTGTAATTTACAACGCATACAGTTAAGATCGGAGAGCCATATATTATAAACTTTATTTGGACTGGAAACTTATGTACCCCCCGAGATGTCTGTAGATATCCATATATCCAGAGACTGAAGATTCGCATAACTTATAGTGGGGTCGTGATTAAAAATGCAAAAAGTAAAAGGTTGAACGAAGAACATGGGGTGTTAATAAATATCCCAATGATATGGGGAGAGCCTGTCACTTTAATTGTTTTCGAGATAGAAAAATTCAAATCTTCCCCTCTCTCTCTCACTCTCTGTATAAATTTATATAAATATCAATGAAGTATGAATTCATTTTGCTGCCACATGGCGACACGTATTTATAACTTCGATTATGTCTTTATTCAGTTAAAAAAAAAAAATAGAATGAAAAAGCGTAAAACTAGCTTAAGAATTCCCGTAAAACACTTTGAGCAGTCCAAGACAAGACAAAACCAAAAGCATCAGAAAGAACTTATAATGATCACCATAAATAACTCCCGAAAAATTCAAATATTTTGCTAATATCTCAGGAAATTAATTCATAATTAGGCAACTTCACGCCAACAGCACGCACCAAGATCCAAAATTAAAAAAAAAATCCAAAATCCGAGGCCCCACAACTCCCATAACAAGGCGGGGTGGCAAACAAAAGTGGACAGTGATTGGGGCATAAATTATGAGCCCCTTCGTATCTGGACAGTTGCTGGATCTTCGAGTTCGAGGTTGAGGCTGGAACTGGACTGGCTGAGTGTGAGATTTGTCAAATATAAATTAGACATGGGGTCAGAGGCACAGTGGATAAGATATGACAAGTTTTAAGAGTAGGAGAAATGTTTTTAAAAAGTTAAAACCCAGTAAAGTAAACTTTAGGATGTTATAAATTCTCTAGAAAAATTTTAACTGACTTTCTATAACATTTTAAATAATATAAAAGCCAGAAGCTTATAAAAAGCACTTCAAGAAAGAGGAAAGCCTTTTTTTTAATTAATTAATCGCTAGGAAAATATTTAAAAAATGTTGTAGGAGGATGACTTAAATAAATTCCATTTCAAATCTTTATTTACATATAATGTATATAGTATATATCTAAGACTTTAACCCCACTGTGGCTGTACGTGGCGGGATGACTATGACTCCACACGCACATGGAGGAACAAAGAAGCTGCTGACCGCATACCATGTGGCACTCGTTCCGCCAGACTTCAGAGGAGTAGGAACCGAGGCTGAGGCTAAGGAGGAGGATGGAGTGGATGCTGCGGTTCCTTCTGCAATACGCAGAAGTAACAAGTAATAAGCCAGTCGCTGTCGTCGCCATTGAAATGCTGTTACAAGTAACTGAAAACGCGAACAATGAGAGCTCGAGCTCCAGCCGGTCGGTCGGTCGGTCAGTGAACAATGCCCCTGGATTTGAACCCTGGAATCCCAGCTCCCAGCGTCCAGCTCCACCTCGGAGATGTTATTAATATGGCTGACAATTTGTCGTTGTCCACGTTCACGTCGGTCAATGAAATGGAATGCCTCTAAAATAAAAAGCAAGAGCAGCTGAAATTGTCGCACTCGCCAATCCCCATTTGCCATTTTATTCAATTAACTTTCAAGACAAATAATACAAATCAAAGATAAATCTATATATATAGATATATTTCAGTACGTGTGCACATGCGTCTGCATCTTGTAGGAGCCATTTTCAATTTGCTGTTTTCAGCAGTTTCGGCAACCGCCTGAAAGGAAATGCATCATCAGCATTTGCATTCAAAGGCTGCTGCCCTCCCCAAAGTCTTGAAACTTGAAATTACTTGAGCTCGTTAAAGTGGGAATGGCCTGGAGATGGTGATGGTGATGAAGATGCTGGAGCAACCAGCTTAGAACGAGGGCGTAAATTACCAAAAAAAAAAAATAAAATAAAGAAAAAAGAAAGGAAAGGAAAGAGCCGAAATGAAATGGCCACTGGCAATTGACACCACCAATAATCCTGGCTCGAACAAAGCCCCAGAGTTGGACAGGCAGTTGGAATTTTCGCTGAGCTCCGCACTTGTTTTGTTTTGTTTGCCACTCGGTGCTCCGGCACCAACTTTGTGTGTTACAATTTTGTGTGCTGGAATATATTTTGCTCACATTTTCGCAGCGCAGCTATTTGTGCTTTGCATTCGCTCGGTTCTAATTGCCACAGAGCCCCAAATGTACCAATTTTCTGCTTGATTAAAGCCCAGTTGCTCAGCTAATTACAGGGAGGGGCCAGCGACCAAGCAGCGCAATGCAGTCAATTTTGGTTCGAACGGGATTGGTTTACTTACAAATGATTCAATGGCTGGAAGGGGAAAAGAAAATTACAAAAAATATTGTTGGCTGGAAAAGCAATGTGGTTTGTGATTTTATAAACGAATTTGGTAGGTTTTTCTAATAATATTGACTAAATTTAAACATTTTACAGAGACACTTCTTTCTTTTAATTATAAATACATTACACAAATCAAATTTAAAGTCTCAGCATCTAAGAATAAAATATCAGTTAGTAATTGAAGGAAGTAACCTTAATTTAAACTTAATTATATTGTTTTAAAGCAATACAATTCTCAATTTCTAGTCTATTCCCCGAGCATTGTTTCCTAATGCCATATTTTGCCCTTACATTTCCATTATCCTAACAAACACCTGGGCCTGGAACCCTGCCCTGCTATTACTCCAATCTACTTTGCGCACTTTCCAAGCAATTTCATCCTTGGCAGCAGGATAATGCACAGAAATGAATAAAAAAATGCCAGAAAAAAAAGAGAAAATGAGGCAAGAGGGAGAACAAAATCAATCAAAAATCTCAGACGTTTGCTTTTGATTCAAAGTAATTTGAAAGCAATCTACGACAAAACAACAAACAAACAAACAAACTCCGAAGATACAAGGGCCAACTTGGTGCCTCGGCAGGTTGCCTCTTCCCGGTTACCCAGGAAAACAGGGAAAAGCACTTTGGACCCCCAGACTCACGGGCTTAACCCATGGCATCAAGTCATCAAGTGGGCCACCTCATCATAAGTAAGCCAAGCACTTTGCTCAGCAAATGTGCAAATAGGCATCGCAGCTCGCAGGTGACTCTCAAACTGTGCCCCGCCAAGTGCAACGAACGTTGCAGGTTGCAGGTTGCAGGTTGCAATGTTGCTCTTAGCTGGCAAGGGCACATAGGCATAACTAGACACACATTCATCCCCACGGCTGCCTGCCACTCGCACACTCGCATTCTATTTTTGCACATGAGTTGTTTTACTTAAGTTCTAGCATTGCACACTCTCAAGGCACATGCACCATATCCCCCCATCTCCATCTGGCTCTGCCCCTGTCAGAGCCATTGCATCTCCATTCTCCGATCTCGCCCCCTCTGCCCGCCGCCAGTCTGGCTAAAATGTTACCAAACGTGGCTCGAATGTCAGCGGCAGTCGTCGTCGTCGCTGCACTGTTGTTATGCAGTGCTCAAGTAATCAGTGCTACTGTCGCTTTTTGTTTGTCCATAGTCGGTGTCTGTTTCGGAGTCAGTGTTGCAGGCACAGTGGGCTCAAAGGAATGGATTTATTGTTTAAAAATTGAAATTTAGATCAAAATCTTACCAATATTATAAAATTTATACCTAGTACTATATTATTTACAAAATTTATTCATTTCAGAGATGTGTTATATCGCTTTAGAATATACTTTTCCCAGGGATTCTCTAAAATATATCGAACTGCTTTTTTTATAGTAGAAAATGGATCATATTTTAGAATTTATTGATCTTTAAGGCCTTAGGCAATTTTTATAATGAAGATTTCAGATTAATACATCGGCCTTTTTTTCCTTATAAGTTCAATCCGCAAATTATTTATTTTTCGCCCTATTTTTCCACATATTTTCCTTAGACTTCCACCCAATGTTCTCCACCATTGCCGGCTAGTCTGACTTGGTCCAGGGCCGGGGGTCTGGGTGCTGGTTTTTTGGTCTGGGACTTGGCAATGAGTCCCTCGCCTTGGACGCTGCCATCTTTCTCCACCCAGCAGCCCCCACCAGCAACTCGCCTGCCCTGGGCCGCGTTTCTTCTTCTACTTATGTTGCAAATATGGCGCCGCATGCACATATAATGGTTTTTTTTTTTCTTTAATGTCTTTTTTTTGTGATTTATGGCGGTTGTAAGTGGAAACTCGGTGCACTTGCCTGGTAAATTAAGTGCTTATTTGGAGTTTAAGTTGCCGCAATTAGACATTTTCTCAAGGGGGCCTGCTCTTGGCCAGATACCTGAGGAGTGGCTGGCTGGATGGATGGCTGACAACTTGGTGGATGCTCCCAGCCCTCATGGGTCTCATCAAGAACCTTTATACCCCTGGAGGACTATGTGGCAATTGTTTGCTCATATTTGTCACTAGACTCGGAGATGGAGGTATGGCTTAAGTATAATTGAGAAACTTTGCAGACGATTGTCAAAGATGATGAGATCTTTGATTGCATTCTCTTCGCCAAATTGAAATGAAAGTTATTCGAGGGGAAAAGATTTAAGCCCCAAAAATATAATTCAATTGTCAACAGAAAATATGTTAATTAGGTTCAAACTTTGAGTTATAAAAACCTTTTATTTGTGCTCACAAAAAAAAATTATCCTTCTGGCATTAATGCTCTATATCGTAACCCCACTCCCCCCATCCTGAGCCTTGACCGAAATCACAAAGCTCGGAGGTCCGAGGTCCGAGGTCATAAAGCCGTAAAATTTAAAATATAAATTTAATTACAATCCCATATGCAGTGTCCTCCTGGGAACACGGAGAACACTAAATCAGTGCTAATCCCGGGCTCGTGGAGGAGCATCAGGAAACTGATGTTCGCATAAATCAAGGCTGGCATAAAATTTCACACCTTGCCTGGTTTTACGATTTTACGCTTAATTTACTACTGCCCCTCCTGCCCGGCAATGGGAATGCTCGCACGTACATAAAAAATATTTGAAATTTACTCTGCCTACTGGAGGAGGAATGTCATAAAAACGAGATTCAATAAAAATTAAGAAACGCTGCCGGAGATAAGGTTGGCAGCAGCAGTAGAATCCTTTGTGCGAGCCAACCAACCAACCAGCTGCCGGTCGTCGCGTTAAAGGTAGTCGTAGAATCCTTTCGAAA
>JAEIHY010017268.1:0-25763 GCA_018904565.1 Drosophila tsacasi | reverse complement strand
TCAACTGGTTCAAGAGTTATGATTATTGCAACCCTAAAGTATCTAAACTGCCACTGTGGGTCGGTCGGAGATGCAACGATTTGCACGTAGTTCCGTTAGCTAATTGGATGCTGATGGCTCACGGCCTCCGATTCCAATTCCGATTTCGATTTGGAGGAAGGAAACTCCGCGGAAATTACCCCCTACCCATGCTCCTACATGGCAGGACGGCGGAACGTTGACCCAGGGCAGGAATTCACAGCGGGGCCGCTGCTCGCCGCTCCTCTTGCCTTGTTTGCTGCCCCATGAATAATTAATTTATGATTTTTCTCATTGTAAATCATAACAATTAATGTAGCTTTAACTGGTCCAAGGAGGCAGGGTAGTGGCCAGCAGCATGACCAACATCAAAAGGCAATTATGCTCGCGCGGAGTGGGTGAGCGGCCAGTACTGGAAAATGTTAAAAGAAAACAAAAGAGATGGGGAAATTCGCACGGTAATGGAAATGAAAATGGAAATGGCCTGACAAGCCTTTTGTTCTCGCGTGTTTTTTCTCTGGGACCAGGAACAAATAAAAGCAGGAAGGAACCGAGGAAGGAATAACTTAGGAGAAGCCACTGTGGAATCCACTAAACTTAGGTAGTTGGTATTAAGCCAGGGAAATTGGAAGAAAACAAGGAAAAATATTTAAAGTGTTAACGTGGAAAATCAATTTCATTGAGTATATTCGATAAGGTATAATTGTTTTCAGCAAGAAAAAAGTTGAAGCCAAGAAAGGTAAAGGTAATCTGTACTCAAATAATAACTCTTAGTTTCTTCTCCTTAACATATAGTACAGACTCCCTAAACTTATTGAATATTTTAATGCATTATGTCTTATTTTACTTTCTGTCAACAACTCGTTCTATCAGTAGGATCAATGACAGATTAAATGAGTTCAAAGTTACACCTGCATTGGTGATTTTTCAATAAATATTGGCATTCAGTTTTCTCTCATGATTTCCACAGCTGTGATCAAGTTTTCCCAAGCTGTGCGATCCATTTTTCGTGCGACTTTCCACAAGCCGAGAAAATCGCGAACTTTGAGCAAAAGCGGTGGGCCATTAATGAGTTCAATAGCTGCGAGCTGAGCAGAAGAAGAAGAAGTTGGGTGCAAATGCGGTTCACACCCCGTTCCCCTCCTCCTCCGACCTTTGCAAGCTCAATGAACCGGACTTTGCCCCGCCCCGATTATCACATTTCGATTAGCGACGTCTCCGGGCTTGAACTTCCAAGAGACTGCCAAGTCTTGACCCGCCAACTGGCGTTCATAACCACATTAGCACCGCTGGCGCTGCCCTCGACCCACGGATGACCCACCTGTTCGGCCCCGGTTCCCTCTAGATCACAGGTGCACAGAGAAAAATAATTGGGAATATATGGAATCTTACTTGTACCTTTGTATATACTTATATAGGACACAAAAATTAAAATTCAAGTTCAACAGTTCCCTTACTATTTGAAAAATATTATAGTTTTGGTTTAGTGTATTTATTTTCATATATATATCCGCCTTGAGGGATCTACATTCGCTTCCTCGTCGAGACATTCACTGGCGCAACATTGGCCAACATTGTTGCCGCAGAGTCAGTGGGTCCGTTCCGCCCCTGGACCGCCTCTACTCTTCTTTGGACGAAAGCGGCGGCGCCTGCCTGTCCCCTGTTCCCTATCTCCCCACCTGCCTGTCCCCATCGCCACCACACCACCGCCGCTCTCCGCGTCACCCCTTTCTTGGCGTGGTAATTATTCGCGCTCAGGTGAGTACGCGAGTCTGCAAAGCGTAACTTGTAGCTTGTAGATACACTCACGTATCTCTTCGCACGCATCTACATATGGAAAGCCATGGGCATGGGCCCAAAGCTGGCAACCAGCTAGAGATGATCAGGTGTAGCAGCAGGTAGACTATTTCGAGCCGAGACTCGAGGAACAATTTGAAAATATTTAGCAATTTATTCAAAATTAAAAGGAAAAATAATGAGGCAATCGGTTTTTAGATAAGTAACTGAACATTTCAAATGAATTTATTCGGAAGGTAACTGTAGGACAGAGGTATTCAAGCTTGTAAGGAATATTTATTCCAGCTTTGAAATAAAAATAAATTACTTTTTCTTAAGATAGCAATAGTGAGAACTTGAAATTCTGCGAAAATAAGTATGCAGAGGGTACTTTTTTAGTGGTAAATAGATATAAGGAAGTATCTCACTTCCCTCGTGAGTCACGCTGCCATCGCTGACGCAGATATAGATGGACAAAAGTTAATCACCGTTGCCGTTTAGCTCACTGAGCTTGTTGTTGGCTCTCTCGGTTCGTCTGGGAGCTGGAACTGAAGCTGAGTCCGAGTCTGAGGCGCATAGTTTACATTTTATAAGTTAATTGAGTTAACTGTGCAACGCTCTCACTTTGCGCCCCGCCGTCCCCCGCTTTCTTCGCCTTTTTCCGCGGTCATTTGCAGATGCAGATTGCTCGGGCATCCGCTAGTAGAGTATCTGTCGGATGCAACTCGCGGGATCGATCATCGGTGGCAACTAGCCATGGGTGGCCGTGCCTGCGACGAGGAGTACTGTTTTAATTATAAATATTTTGCACCGCCGCCGCCGTTTGTAAATCCGCATAATTTCGTGTTGCGGTTGAAAACATTAAAATTAAACAAGAACCAAAAGAACAAAATATATAAATATATATGCACAAAAAAGAAATAAACACACGCGGGCGGCGACCAGCACAATTTCTGCCGTTTGTTGTTTAATTGCCAGAATATTTCATTTCACATCTGAGTATTCAGTGTATTTTTGCACCTTTTTGTGCCATTTTCTGTGCATTTCTGTGTGTTTTCCCGCTCGCTTTTGGTTTTTCAACTTTGCTGTTTTCTCTTTTTGTTTGCTGCTTCATGCCCGTGCGTTTTTCGCATTTTCACATTCTGTCAAAGTGCAATAATAACCCAAATAGCTGTGATAACTCTTTGTAAGCGATTTGCGTTTGGGTTGTCCGTGATTTTGGCTTAATTCCATCATAAATACTGGATGAGGACACTGATTTCAATTTCATTTCCATTGCTCTCTCCAATTAAAGGCGACTAATGCGGGATTTTAGCGGGAGTTATGGTTTTTTTTTGTGGCATATTTAAAAGGATTTTAACTGATTTAGTGGAAGCTATCTCGTTGGAGAGAATTTCGTTGACAATTTATTTTCCCAAAATTGTATCTAAATAATAGAATAAGAAATGAATCATAATAAAGTAATTATAATATATTATTATTTCAATCGTCGTGGAAAATAAAAACTATGAAGGCTTATAATTCATGTTTGCCGTATCAATACATTAATAAATAATAAATAAAACAAAATTTCCTTACAAATTTTTGGAAGTGAGTAAAATGTTGATCAGTTCAGATTCAATTAATTACATGCCGGAAAGGTCTTCCCCTGGCATATTTTTCCTGAAAGCGTATCTTCTTGTGGTAATAGGAAATACCCGTGTGATATACAAATTGTGTCAATAGCTCGGCTCTGATATCTGTTAGTTGTCAACTACAAAGACCAACTTTAATTGCTGACGTCAAAGACGTGGGGCCCACGCTTCGCCAGAAACCAGTCTTGGGCCGCCTTTGTCCCCTCCGGAATATGAATCCCTCCTCACCCAAGTCTCTTATCGTTTGGCGGATTTCAGGTGTTCGTTCGCATTGCGTGGGCCTGACTCACCTCTGGCTCGGTTCGGCTCTCTAATAGAATGCGGCGACCCTGGCGGGGTTCCGTTTCACTTTTCGCCAGATTTATGCGCTTAGATTTTTGCTCTTTTTTTATTTGGCTGCAGTATCAACAGAATTTGTTGAGACGGTTTAGTGTCGTTTCACACGTAAGTGTTGCAGCCGGCGAGCCCACAGTGGGCATACATTGAGCGAAACACATTCTCGCTTATTTTATTTATTTATTTTACCCATTTTTATTCGATAAGTAGCGCAGCGGAAATGATTAATCTCCGAGTGATGAGCGTTACTGTCTTGTAAGCGGCTATATCAGATTCTTACATATTTTCTTGGTGCGTGAAAATTTTAGATTTGGCCACAACTACTATCTCTTACTGAGTAAATTTTAAGAACTAGGAAGCGGAAAGATAGTTTTCATTGTAGTTTAATTTTTTGCAGAATTATCTACAATCATGCTATGAATTTAAAAAATTGAAAAAGATTTCTTTAGGAAAAGTCTGTATATTATTATAAGTCTTACACTTTTAATTATTGTTACTTAATTAATTATTGCATTCTCTTCCATTTTAAAATATTCCCGAAAGTAGAGCTCCCACAAAAGGACCCCTCAGATATTCGGCCAAACCTCCTCGAACACACTGTATCTGTAAATGTATCTGTAACTGTGGGATGCATTCTCCCTGCTTGTTTGTTTGCAGTTTGCATTGCAATACTTTTTCTGCACTTTTCTTGCTGTAGACATTGTTGTTGTTGCCAATTTGTTTTGGTTATCGCCAGCTCGCGAATCTTTGTTGTCTTATCTTGGCCCGCTCTTCTTTCGCTTCTTACCTTTTTGTTCTGCCTTTTCTCTCTTTTTATTTTCCGGCGTTTCGCGGGCGCGCGCTCGAAATTTTCACCTCCGTCGAACAGAGCATTGATGAATGAATGTGCTGAGACAGGTGGGGGCTGGGCAGGTGGGACCAGGGGCGGGGGAAATCACCGATAAGCGATGAGTGTGCGGAGTTCCCTTGGCTGGCTTGTGTGCTTTTCGCCGCTGATTCTCGTGATTCATATTTCGCATTTGCATTTGCATTTGCTTATTGCGCTGGTTAGGCATTTTTAGCCCACCCTTCGGGACAGGGGCTCCCCCTTCTGAAATTTCGGTGTGAAACATATTTACGTGCAGACAAGGTGTTCTCGCCACCGGCAAGAAGGCAACCTGAACGAAGTAGTAGTCGCCAAACTCACATGCAGCACACATTTTTCCTTGGCAGTTTTACCCACATTTATTTTCGGTGCATTTCCGCCTGCCATCTGCCAGAGAGCACCTTATCCTACCTTTACCTTTGCCATTTCCCCTTTTAGTTGCAAAAAAAACTATATATTTTTTAAGAAAAGAAAGTTAGCACTGATAATAGATACCCTGGAAGTGCTGCAGAGTTGGCGTTGATCTCCCGTTTGTATAAATACAAAAACCAAAGTATAAAATTATATTTTTTGTTGAAGTAATAAAAATTTAGTCCATCTTAAATAATAATTGTATAGGTTTTAAAATTATTAAACAATTTAGCTAAACTATAAAATGTTTACATGCACTTTAAACTCTGAGATACTAAGGTGTCCTATATAAACGATTTAAATAAATATTATTTATTATTAAATTAAAGATTTTACAGCAGATTGACCGTTTTTCCTCCCCTTTCAACTTTCTTTACTTGCAGTTTCTTCAAGTTTTTGACCCTGAAAAACCATTTTTCTTTGATTTTTCGTGTGCCATCAAAAACACGGCAACTCCATAAGGAAAAAGAGAAGCATCCTTCGAGGTATTCATCTGCGCCCTTACTTTTGGCATAAACATTTCCTAAACTTTTATCTAATTCAACAAACTGCAGCGGTGGCCAAGCGGCAAAGCAGCAAAGCAAAGCAACAAAGCAGCGACAGCTTCGCTTCATCCATTTTGCAAGGTTCCCAAGACATTTCCACATTTTCCAAGTCATTGTTCTTGTTATTATTGTTGTTGGGTGCTCCATCTTTGGGCTTTTGTTTTTCTTTTATTTATTTGTTGTGCGACGGCTTGTTGTTTTTTTTCCTTCGCATTTTCAGCGTGTTTCAACTTGTTAGGCATTCAACTTTTCACATCGTTGCTCTGCTTCTTTTTTTTCTTTTATTTTTCCGCCGCGAAGGTTTTTCCTTCAGTTTTCCGTTGTTTTTTTCGGACTTTTCGCTTCGGTTTTGTGCAACAACACACACGCCACTTGAAGTCTTTTGTGTGTTGTTTGTGTCGCCCTGAGACTCCGAGGCGCCTCCGAAAAAGAGGGGGCGTGCCACTTGCTTGGACTGGGGGCGAAGTGTAACTTCTGGCGGCGTTTCAACCTCAAATGGTTACACAATCCGTCAGCTTTAGTGGAATTTATTAAGTTTCGTCAGCATATAAACTGCGCTTAATTTATTGGCTCTGATTCGTGCAAGCGCGGTATCTCATGGATGCAGATACTATGTGCATCTATGGAATTTAGAAGGGATCTCCCTGAGAGACATATAATTTTAGTCGCCTCATTGTCCTCGGGTTTATCTCAATATCTCAAGCATATAATCTGTACAAATGTGCTGCTCTGATTTGGGTGGGTTTTGCCAATGTATCTGTATCTGTATCTGCATCTCAGTCCAAGCTGTGTGCGTGTGTGCACCTTGAACCAGAAGACAAACTACAAACTACGGCCATTGTCTTGGCAGCTCAGCCCGGACTGTCTGCTTAGATTAATGCGAATGCGAGAGGGTCTGACACTAATGAAGGTCAAAGGTAGTCCGAAGGGCAGGGGGGGCTGGCAGGGGGCTTAAGAATGATGAAATACTATAAACTCTCGACTTTGCTCTGAAATCTCTTGCCTTGAAAGTTCACATTTGAGAGAAATACAAATCGGTTGATGGATTTAATGCCAAAAGTCAGTCAGAAGTTCAGAGGAAGGAAGTAGCGGGGGCGGCGGAAGTATAAATAGTAATTAAAGTTTTGCAAGTTTGAGTTGAGGCCTTTCGCCTTAGAAAAGTTTTACTTGTATCGCTTCGTCATAAGTTTTCCACTTACGCACACAAGAACAAAAGAAAAGTAACCCAAAAATCGGTAAACAAAACTAAGTCATTAAGAAACCAGGTCTTTGGGTCTCTTTGCCTCGCTCAACTCCATCTCTTTGGCGTTGTAAAAAAGCAAACTTGACACAATTAAAAAAAAAGTATATTTACAAACAAAAAACGAACGAGAGCCGCCAGAAAAATTAAAATGCATTGCGTATGATTTTTTTAAAAATAGCCAACGCATTAATTTTTTCGTATTTTCCATTGCACTCGACAATAAACAACAAAGAGGCGACACAAAAAACTCAGTCAGAAAGACAAAAGCCCAAGGCAATGTCATTAAGTGCGTCTATGATTTATGAAGCCAAAAACCGACTCCGAATGCCTATCTTCTGCTCCGAGATGCCTTGAATGAAACCGCCCCTTGATTGGGGAAAAGTTTTCGGAGTGAAAAGTGAATCAAATTCGCGACGTTTCGGTTTAATGAAATACTTGGGGGAGACTGCGCAAATAAATCATGGCAAGAGTGTAAACAAAAGTGAGCCAAACTTGGTTGGTGTCCAAACTGGGACTAGTGCTGGGTCCCGTCCTCCCACGTGGAGCAGTAGCTCCGGCGGCGGCTCTACTTTTTAAGACAGCTAACCTCTCCATCGATCGTTGGCCACTCCTCAGCCTACACGCACTCACGTCCGATGTGTCTTCGATTTGTGCTTCTTATTTTTACTCCCAGAAAAACAAGACAAAAGACATCGAGCGACTGTCCGCGCCAGTGGCCAAGAAGTTGGCTACCAGAAGTAGCACTTGTCCAAGATCCCCACAAAAGATATCGAAAAATATGGAGCAGGGCAGCCCACAGACACACTCTATATGTGCTATATATACTCTCTATATATATTCGGGGGGAAAAGTGGCGCTGACAGCGGGGTGTAATTCGCGTTTTACTCGCTCTCCTACAAATCATGGCAAACACTGCGTATACGCAATGTGTGAGTGCGGTGGGTGGCAAAAGGAAATGCTGTTGGCCATTCCACAGGGCCAGGGAGCCACAGTCAGAGTCACAGCCACAAATACGGATGCCGAACGACAAGCGCAGATGTTTTTACAACCCAAAAGATACAAAGCAGACACAGATACCGATGCTGAAGCTGCTGCTGCTGCACTGACAAATGCAGATTTGCATGCACTGGGATATAAAAAGGATCCTTAGAACAGAGGGAGAATATAAATTTGATTAGGCTACGTTTTCGGGAATAAGTTGTTTAATATGATACATAATTATTTACATATTAAAATATCGTAAGCTTGGCTTCGTCTCCAGCTCTAGCTCTGTATAACTCTTTCTCTGCATGAGATAACGAGGAAAGAACGAGGACTTCCTCACGAAGCAGCTTTAAGTACAAGAGTAATGGCTTGACCTTCTTTTCTTTGAAGTCTTATGAGTCAGAAATCGATTCTTCTATTCTAGGTAGTATTTTTTCCAGTGCATAGACTCCAGTCAAGTACGTTCAGCTTTTTGGCGTTGAGTTTTGCAACTTTTAAGCCGATGGATTTATTTTTTTTGTTGAGGTTTTCATTGGGACTTTTCCGAGACTGAGCTATAGATGTGATGGGGTGGCAAAGTGTTATGACTTACCGATCTGGGGCGAGGGGCTAAATAGATGTGTTGACTCTTTCAGGACATTCGAGGGGCGGCTCACAAGTCGTAGGGGTTGCGAGTAGTTGCAGCTTCTTCTGGTAAATCCTAGTAGTACATTTTCGTTTTCGTTTTTTTTTTCGCGACACAAAATAAAGAGAGTTGCGCTCTTGTATAGTTTTCCCTTGAGTTTTCCTAGGCTATTCCTCTATATGTTTTCCAAACTGTTAGTGGCGCGCGTGTTCCGCCGGTTGCCGTTACAAAGTACCGTTCACAACTGAGCTCGTTTTTTATGCGGCCCGATACTTTTATAGATTCGCAAAGTGCCGGGCCGGGCCGGGCCAGGAGGGGTTCCTCGCGAGGGTTAGCCCGTGAGTAGTGTGCAGTGCTGTGTGTGCCAGTGTTAGTTGTGTTTTATTACATTTTCACCCCTTTCGAAAAGCCGGCTCCGGCTGGCCAAGGTAACGCCAACAGAAACCGAAACGGAAAGAAAGAAAAAACTTAATAAACCCCTTGACTCGAACCCCCGGCTTTTGGCCAGGTGCAGCAAACATGTTCGAGGTTCGAACGCGTTGCCAAGTTTTCCTTTGTAGTGGGTTTTGGCTGGTTTCTTCCTTTCTTCCCTTTTGTTTTCTGTTCCTTCGTGGAACGGTAAACCGAAAAGGAGTCCGTCGACATTTAGCAGCAGCTGCAGGTGCCACGGAGATGCAGCCGCCGGGGGTAACAGTAATTAACAAGTTAGTCATTAAGTTAGCACAGCCCCCGCCAGCTCCCCACAAGCGAACGTCTCATCCTCGGCTCTGTTTCCTCCTTCAGCGTAGTATTTTCACTTTTTCAGTTAGCTGTAATTAATATGTTACCCAAGTAAAGTAAACAAAGAAAATCGGTCGGAATCACTGGACAAATTTTAACAAAACTATTTTCCTTAGGTCTGCACCTAAGAAGAAGAATTGGCCTACAGCTTAAATTTAAATTTTAGGTGTCTTGACTAGTTCTAGTTTGAGCTTTGATTCTGCTCATGCGTTACTCCAAAAATGTTGTATTTAGTAGTAATAATGTATAGCCTTATTATAATCAAATCACCGACTTTCCCTCTCGACTGGCAGCCACACTCGCTTGCTTCCAATAGTTGAAACCCAATCACTCCGAACTCAGCTGCTGTTTTTCGCCTTGTTTATTGGGTGTCAAAAGGTGCATCCATCAGATGCGAAATACAAGATACCGCCAGACACGAGAGATACGCTCACTTATGTGGGCTATCTCTGGGATCTCCGGGGACAGGGAGCCAGCTCTCTATTGTCCCGCTACTTGTTAACATATCGAACACAATTTTGAGACGAAATAACAACTGAAAGACCCGAACAATTGCAGAAATATCTTCATCAAATATGTCTGACAGCTGATGAGGGACTCTCTAAAATCTGCGTAGGTTTCGAGCGGAATTAAGTGGCAGTTGAACGGGGGTCGGAACTCTCCCGATTTGCCTCGAGATAACCCCTGAACCCGATGATATGTGGGTGCTGCTCAATCACTTGATTGCTCCTACTAATTAAGGAGCATACTGGAAGATATTAAAGAGCGGACTTACTGTAAAACAAAAGCTGATTTAAGTTTAATAACAATTATTTCCTCGAACCAAATTAACTCTTTTCAATTATTCAAAGGCACTCAGAGATCTTATAATTAATTTCTTGTGTGTTTTTCCAACGCCGCCAAAGAAAACACTTTCAATTCAATCCAATTTTGTGTCGAGTCGTAAAAAAACAGAAGAAAATAAAGAAAACACTACAAAAACATTTGCTCGTAAAAATTGCATTGGCGAAAAAAGACACTTTTTAAGTTGTTATTATTTCTCGTGGGTTGTATATTTTTTTCCCTGCTCATTTCCACTCTCGCCCATTTNNNNGTTTAATTACCGTCCCTCGGAGGAGCAAAAAAAAGTATAAAAAGAAAATGAAACGAAAACAAAGAAAAAATCATAAAACCGAAAATACTACATACAAAAACAAGGTGAAAATATTGCGCAAAAACAACAAAAATAAAACGCGACGAAAAGAACAAAA
Organism: Drosophila tsacasi; assembly: GCA_018904565.1. Lineage (NCBI taxonomy): Eukaryota > Metazoa > Arthropoda > Insecta > Diptera > Drosophilidae > Drosophila > Drosophila tsacasi. The sequence continues at coordinate 15,296 of JAEIHY010017268.1, read as the reverse complement.
ACAACAAGGCGACTGGGCCTCAAAATCAAACAAATTCAAACAGCAGACGAAAAAGCAAAGGCGAAAAGCGATTTATGCAAAATGCGGATAAGCCGAAAAAAGTACGTCGCCGAGGGGTGGCAAGAGAGGGAGGGGGAAAGACGATTAGGCGATTTAACGCACGCAAAATAAAATCCAATAAAATGCTATTAAAGCGGGCGAGCGACAGGGACAGGGCGAATCAAAACAGATGTTCGACATGGGCAGAATAACAGTAACAAAGAACAGCATGAACAGTTGGAGGAGTTGGTACAGGGTGACCTCGTTAAAGTTTACGAATAAACAAAATTATTTTTAGGGAGTTTTTGTGAAAAAGACATTATTATAAACAACATTTTTGTTTCCGGTAAATAAATCGATACCAAATTTTAAAAGAGTTGTACAACTTTTGAATTTTATGCCAACAACTTAAAATTTAAAATTAAAAAAAAAGGTAGAATGTCTTTTTTACGGACATGGCTTCATCAACTTTTGATGCTGACCAAGAATATCTAAAGTTTATGGGGCCAAAAACGACTCCTTCACTAAACTTTGCTCTTGACAATGTTTATTATTTAATGTACGTATAAGAAACATTGTGAAAAGCAAAGTTTAACTCCTTAAAGGCTTCACTGTACCTCCAATGCGGCTTATCTCGTGCCAAAGAAAGAGATGAAAATTGCAAAGAGAAGGACAGAAAAAGAGATGACAGCCTTGGCAAGAGATATCCTTTGACAGGAAGAGAGTGAGGAAATCAAGGATTTTGAGTCAACTATAATTTTTTTCGTTCCTCACCTGCCGCAGTCGCTGCCACATGCTGCTGCTCGAATTTCGCTGCTGCAACATCTTGCACCGCCTTTCTCCGCAACTTTTCCCTTTTCGCACTGCTTCCTCTACATTCACCTTCTGCTTTTTATAATAATTATTATGACGTGCCCTGAACCCCCTAGGAAATAACACAAACATTTTCCTATATAGTAAGATGGCGAGGAAACAGATAGGAAAAGGATGTATTTGCAGAACGCCAAGAAGAATATTATATTCTTATATATTATGTGTGGAAATATTAAGAAAAGGACGTTGCTTAATTTTCCACAAAGTATCTTCTCAACAAAGTTAAAGTAAAGATAATAAAGTAAAAACTTCAAGGTTAATAAATCTTTATTTAACATCGATCTTTTTGAGTGATATTTAAAGTACTTTTCCAACTCTAATTCCAAAGTTTCTTAGTGTAGAAACTAAAGCAGAAATGGTCTAAAATAATGCATTTACCGCTGGAAAATGAAAACAATGCTGGCTTGTTGCCACAATTAGCACTTTGCGTGAGCACAACGTCATCAGCAAACAAAAATAAGATTCAGCCATTTCCCAAAAATATATTAATGTTCTATATTTCTATAAATATGCATAAACAAAAAGCCGAAAGTTTATATTCGAGTTTTCATAAACCCAAGCACTACTTGATGTTTATGACGGCACCCAAAGGGGAACAAAAAACAGGCAATAAAAGGCAGGAGTAAATAAATATTTTGGGTCTTTTGGCGACTAGTTCCGCTCTCGGTTTGGACTTTCAATGTGCTACCGATCTCTGCTCGGAAGACAAGAGGACTTCATTTCTGGAAAGCATTCCTAGACTTTGGACATGCGACAAGTATCCCCACCCTGCATACGAGCCTCCTCACCGTCCCCTTACAAAACACACTCTTCGCATACGAAATAAGCGAGGAACATCGAGGGAAGCGGAAAACGGAAAGTGACTTCTCGTAGTTGTAATTTTATTGAGAAATCCGAAAGGAAGCAGGGGCAGAGCCACAAGCCAAGAGTTAGTAGCAAGAGGGGGGCGCCATAGGGTTAAAGATACAGAGAAAAAATTGCGTGTATTATTATTTTATCAATTATTTATCCTGATGAAATGTTGGACTAGCATAAACGTCATCTATATTCCAATTCGCCACATAATTCCAATTAATTACAAATCAAATATGTTTTGGAGAACTATTGAAAAATATCTCATGCTTAAACAACAATGTTTGAAAAATGCTAAAGAGGGAAATGACTTGATTCAACTCCTTCGTTTTTAAGTGCACCAGGAACATTGCACATTCGGAGTGCGACTCGCCACATAACAAAACGACTGTCGCAGTCCCAGTATCTCTGCCTTCGAGAGTATCTTAGGGTCCGCGTAACCGCGTATCGAAGTATCCGCCAGATATATCCGCACAGTAGACACAACAATGTTGCTGCCATAAAACGAAGAAAACCCAAAGCAAAGCAAACCAAACCAAACAACAACAAAGCAAGAAAAACTGTGACCACAACAACACCTAGTGGCAAAGAGAGGGAGAGCGACGCCGCACTTATACAGGCCAACATGTTGGGGCTCTCAAATGTTGCACGCCGAACCGAACAGCTGTTCGAACATGTTGCGTATAAGAGAGCCCGCAACGTGTTGGATAGAAGAGAGCGAACTCTGCTGCATGCCTTTGTTGCAGGCCAAGAGGAAGTGCTAGAGGAAGGGAATGGGGTGGGGGGAAACATACGTATGAATGAGTGGGCCGTTGAAACACGATCATTCGTGTTCGGTGGTGAAATTACATCGAGGAATTGTGCAACTTCAACTGCGAAGTTTTGCGATTTCCAGTTAAGAAATTCTTCAAAAGACCGGAAAATTGCGAAGAACCCTCAGTTCTGCTGCCCTTATCTTTGTCATTAACAATAACAATGAATTCATTCACCGAAAAATTTTGTTTTTCCAGACAATCAGAATGTGGAAAAGTACTATCGCTTCCGAAAAGTTTATTAGGGCAATTAATTGGCAAGTTCAAATAAACATTTTGTGGGTTTCCTTTCCGAAAAAAACACAAGCATTCAAAATAAACAATTACGAATGCCTGGCTTTTTTTATTTTTCCCATGTGAAAGCACTATTTCTGAGCAGTTTCCCCCGAACTTCCTTGAAAACTTCCATCCATCACCTGCTCAAAGGCAACTATCACTATTCAAGGCTCCTCCTCTGTGTCTATCCGCCTGCATTTTCTTTAGAGGAACTTCAGTGAACCCAACTCCCTGGGCCTTGTCCATTAATTCAATGTAAACCATTCAAATGAAATCCATTAGAGTTTATATTTCAGCCATAAAACGTTGGGGCTTCTCCGTTTCAGAGTTCTAACTGGGACTCCCAGTGCCAGTGCTGCGTGATAGCTGTGTATATTTTTAAAATATCTGCATCGATATCTTGAGTTTAAAATAATGGTAACAATAACATATTACATTCGATAGATCAGAGTAATTTCCTGCCCCAACTGCATTTTAACTTTGAAATTTTTAAAGAAAATAATCCGTAATATGTAATTCGAAGTAACTCTTACGATTCAGAGAATACCAAGGACTCAGGACACCCCTTCGTGGATGGATTTATTCGGGCAGCACTGTCGTCCATTGACTGCTGTATAGCCTTCTCCATATCCGAACGCCCCTTAGACTGGCCCACACACATGGGTAACGAAGCCCACAAGGCTCAATTTAAAACCATCCAATGCCGCCTGCCGTTCGCCCTCCGCCCACACACAATGGTCTCCATTTCGCCTCCTTTGCCATTTGGAAAAGCTTAGCCAAAAAATATTTGCATAAGATTCAAACTGCAGGCAAGAAACGTTTTAGAAGCCATCAGCCCCTGCTCCAGTTCCTGCTCTGCTCTCCTTGCAGGCCAAAATAAAATGCAATTTACCCGAAATGAAACAAAATAACTGAAAGAGCCCGAACCATAGCCCCTTTTCTCCTCTGAGTAGCCTGGCCAAAAGTTCTGCCCAAGTTTTGTCGGCAGTCAAATGTGGAGGAGTTCATATTTGCGTTGGAGCCACCAAGGGGGAGTCCCCTCCGCAGCTGTGCCTAATTGTATGAAAATACTTGGATCCTTTAGTTTCCCTGCTCGGGTCCTGGCCAAATGGGAATTTAAGCCAACCGGCAGTCACCGCCAAAAACTAAATGAAAACGAGAACGAAATCGAAATTGTGAAGCGAAAGGAAGTCAAGGTGTCGCAGCCGCTCGATTTCTTGACATTTAGCAGAGCACTGAGCGAGAAACATGTGCGAGAAAGTCTTTAAAATAGCTTGGAACAAGCGAACAATTTTCTAAGGAAACAAATTATACCCTGTGAAATGATGTAGGAACCCCCATAAGGCTGCCCCTGCAATGGGGCTTCCCTTTTGTTACCATTGATTTCCAGACAAAGTACCAAAATTTATTTAAGTGCTGCACCTGTGTGGGGGAAGAAAAGAGAACCAGAGATTGGGGACAAAGGCGGAAAGAGTGTTTCAGGGATTAGGAGAATGTCACTCTTTGTGGGCACAAAGCGTGTGCCATACTCGGAATCAGAATCATGGTCTGTGACGTCAACCGAGTGTATTGACTGGGCCAAAAAGTCCCAGCTCGGGCACGGAAATTGGATGGCTGAGCTGAGCAGAGATGAGATTAGGAGTTCAGGGGAAAGCGGTGGCGAAAAGGGGTGGCACTTCTGCTCCGGGCGCAGCCGAGCATTTGACAGAACTGGCATATGCAAAATTTACATTTGAATTAAATATTTGACACCACTCTCTGTCTGCTCGTGGACGACTCCTACTCCTATTGCCACTGGCCGAAACCGCACTCTGTCCGACTTCTCTTTCTGGCTGCCCATCCACCCTTCCGTTGGCCAGCAATTTCGGTAGATTAACTTTATTCCTTTTTCTGGGGGCTTCGGGCTACCCTTTTTCGGGGATTTTTTAAATTCTTAGAGTAACTCTTGATGGAGAACTTCAAAAGAGAATTAAATACAAGAAAGTCGTTTTGATATGGGGATCACTCCCAATAAATGCTGAACAATAAAGAGTATTTATATAATATAATTAGTTAAACAAAAATAAACAAATTCCACTCACAGAGTATCCGTTAGCTCAGCAGCCTCCATCCCTCACTGCTGACTTTCTCCTAAATCTGCAATCTAATTTTTCCGTTTCCCTTTTGCTTTTTGCATTCTTCTTAATTAAATCAAAATATGGTGCACTCGGAGCAAAGGGCCAGGGCCGTAAAGCAAGAGGAGTGGGCGTGGTCAGTCCGATCGGAGCGATGGCGGCCTCCGTCCGACCATATACTCCCATTCAGGGGCTTCGGGCCAGAAAGAGGCAGCAGGAAGGCAGAAGATGACCAGACCTGGCCAGGCCTTGTGGGTCAGCTTACGAAACTGGTTTCCCGCTCGCCTCTGATTGGAGGAGTCCAAAAATAAGTCAAGAGAAGAGAGCAACCCAAAGGGAGAGATGCAGCAGCCTCCGCTACCTGCGGAGTTGCAGAGGCTCTGGGAGAGTCATCCAGTCGCAACCACAACATCATTAATAAGCCAAGATACCGCAGGGAAGGAAAGGGTAGAAACTATTGTCCTAATGGTTAACAAGTCAGGGCTAATGAGGCGCAGCCGAGGGAACACACAGACAGGTTCAGGAAGCCAAGAAGCCTGATTAATTTGTGGGAATATGTCTTCCAAGAGTGATCGCTAGAATGGCCAGTTTTTGGCTTCCAAAAAGAACTATAATTGTGGACAGAAGATGGGTGAATATATCCACACAGACCCGGTTATTATTTCAGTTTATTAATATATGGCACATTATATGATTAGCCTTTGGGATAAAGATATGAGATACCCTTTATTTTCTAAAAGTATTAAGAGATTGCTTACAAAGCATTTTATATAAAAATGTAAAAAAAGACTCATAGATTAATACAATTAAGAGTTTATTTAAACTTATAACCCAATAACTCCACCTCAGACTTAGCAGACCGCGACAGATTTTGGAATTTTATTTTCCACTTTTTCTAAAGTTCTTCCTTGGCTATGCACCTGCTCTGGAAAATGTGTGGTTCGCTCAACTCTCAATACCAGCAGCTGTTTTCCAAAGGCAATTTCCAGTTCAGGGTTCACTTTCCATAAAGACACTCAGCGTAATCGCCTTCGAGACGATTTCCCGGCACAGAGACACTTGTCGACAGAGATTCTTCCGACAGAGAAGGAGGCAGACACGGAGAGAAGTCAAAGAAGTCGCTGGCGAAGCGGCAACAACAATTAAACTGCACTCGGGGGAGAGCTCTCGAAATAGAAAAGCAATAATAGGGAACTTATGCTAATAGCGCGTACCAAAGGAGCCAAAAGAAAACAAACAACCGACAGACAATTCATAAAAAAATGCATTGCACTTGGGGGAGAGCCAGGAAAAGCGGAAAAGGGAAAGGGAAGGGAATTATGAGGCCACGACCTCGGGGTGCAATAAAAATTAGAGTGCGCAGGCGCAGCCGGAACATGGGGAAATATGTAAATTAAAAGGAAGCTGCAGGGGTCGGGGCAACCTTTTAGGAAGCATCATCACTCAGGGCAAAAGGTGGCAATGGGTCTCCTTCTCCCTCAACTTCTTCTGTGGTTGTTGGGGGCGGCCTTCATAAATCAAGGCATAATTGACTAGATATTTTAGCAGTATATGCCACAATGAGCTCCTTAAAACTCCCCACGAAAGATGATCTATTGCTGGAGAGCAAAGAGCCTGATAGGGCAAAATAATGGGCATTATTTGGGATAGGTTGATCAAACGCGATGTATGTTGTGGGAAAAGTGCCCTTGTAATACATAAGGGAAATGAACTCGAGATACTGAACATTAATTTAAAAATATATTTAGAATGCTTTCATTTCTACCAATGCTTGGTTTTAGGGCATTCCCAGAAGTTCATTCTCCCATAAGTTTGGCGAAATACTTGGAAAGTAGCTTCGGGAACCTGCTAATTGCCAATTGATCAATCTGTCCGCGATCGTTTCTGGCCCGAAGATGACCTCTAACCCAGTTTTCTCCCAGTGGAAAGTGAGTGCAATGCCTCGCCCAAAATATCTCCTCGGGGGAGGTTGGGAAGCATAAACAAAAATTCCATTGTCCAGAATCCGGATTTGAACAGATGCGAATGATGCTGATGCAGAGGATTTTCCCCTTCTAAATCATCTTAAAATTCCTTATCCACTTTTCCCTCTGAGAGTCCAGTGCCGGCTCCGTAGGGAGCTCGGGCAATTTATTACCTGCCATTTACCGTTCCTCATTATTAATTGCACGGCAATTAATCAGTTTTACTTGCGTTCAACGAGGCGTATACGCAACCCGCTCCTATCTCCCTCTCCCCCTCTCGTCCGGCCACTAGAATTTGAATGAATTGAAATGCAAATTGCTCGCGAGTAAATAAATACACATTCCGCATTCCCGGGTAAAATTGGGATGACTTTAAGGCGGGAGAGAGAGAGAAGTGCCTCAAGAGACTCGGTGTGAAATCGGAAATGTTTGTCGCCATCACGCGTCCCTTTTCCCATTTCCCAAGCTTGGCAGGATGTGGTAATAAAATGCACCGACAGTTGCCTCTGTTCCAGTTCCGTTTGTCGCTTGTATTATTACGAAATATTTCTATTCGATTTCCAAGTTTCAGCTGCATAAGTATAAGGCGGGGCGGGGCCAACCCCCGGTCCAAAATTCACAGCCCCAAGGCTGTCCCTTCGCCCCCAAATCTGTCTTTTAGTCAATAAAACTTTTTGATTTCCGCTCGAATAGACGAAACTTTTTAATGCGGATGTTCTGCCAGCAGCAGAAAAGCGGCAAGCGGACGGCGGGAAAGCTGAACAGCAGAAAAGGGCGAAATAAAAAGCGAAAAGTGAAAAACGAAAAGCGAAATCGAAATCAAATCAAATTGAATCGAATCCAAGGCAAAACAAAGGGCGGGAGGAGGAGAGCTGTGAAAAACAGAAATTTAAATGTAGAATCAGAATCAATACCGGTGGAGAAGACTAAACACACCTGCCAAATCGCCGTCAGTTCCATTTTAATTCAATTGGATTACGTTCCATTGCAACACTCGCCACCAGGGACACTTGGACACCCATCAGCCCTCCCCGGCTGGGGTATTTCCCCGCTCCAGAGCCCAGACCCAATGCATGGGGCTTCTTGATCGTTTTGTTGTAAATACGCGATTAATGCACTCTCGTTTGTACTCACCCGTTTTCACTGCCTTTTTTCAATCACTCAAAATGGCACAAGAATTCAAAACAAATACAAACCGAAAACAAAAGTGAATGAAAACAAATGAATGAAACAGGCGCCTGATTAATGTGGAAACCATGCAGAAATACTAGTCAAAGGGATTTGTATTTGGAGTTTTATTAAACAAAAAAAAAGAGTTATACCTGCTTAAATCTCTACAAGCATTGCTCTCGCATATGTTTATTCAACCTCCATTACTCCACGACACGTGTAATTACTATTTTATCTGCTGGCAACCAAAACCTCCCTTGGAACCCTCGGAACCCTTCGATTAACCCCAGCTTGAAGCTGAATAAGCACTGAAGGCGAGCCATTAACAACCTCAACTGCACTTAAGACCGAGGAACACGAGACGCCAACCAAGTGGGGGGACATTCCAGCATCAACGGGAGAATAATGGAGAAGCTCGTGCCAACTCCTCCAGAGTAATCCTATGGCCAGGATGGAAGAGGGGTGGGAGTAGCAGATGAAACCGAAACCCAAACCGAAACCGAAAACGGAGACAAAGCCAAACAGCAGCACGGCAAAGGGCACACACACAACACTCACCGGAAGAAAAAGCGGAGCAGCAGCAGCTGGAATCTGATAGGAACATCATCTCGAGCATATCCGGCAAGTGCAAGTGCAAGTGGAGGAAGAGGCGGGGATGGGGGAGGTGGCTGCCACACGGGGATGAAGGCGAGTGTTGACGCTTCCAGCTGCGGGGTTAATAAGCGATATAAGCGACGTGATAACGAGTTGTAGAGTGCACGAAGTGCTCTTCTTTTTCGAGTTTTCCCCCTGCGATACAAGCTCTCTCCAGCCTCGGTGGGGATTAAGTTGACACTGAAAAAATTATCCAGCTTAAACTGGATGACTCAAGCATCTTCCAGAGCTTGTTTCGGATGCGGAAACACCCTTTTTTTTTTCAATAGAAAGACAGGTCAAAACGTTTCTCCAAGTGCAGCTCGCCTCGTGGTACCGTTGGAATCCGCTTTTGTATTCGCCTGCTAATGGATGTGACAAGGCATGTCCTGGCTGATCCTGCCCTGTTCCTGATTAAGTGCAACTTTGACGTCGAATAGCCGGAACACCCAGGCTGCAGCCCCTGCTCCTTGTCCTGTTTCTCTCCATTAATGAGTTATCAATTTGGCATTCATCCCTCGAAGGGAAATCCTTTGACTCGGGCCAGATTCGATCTCCATCCGATCCGTGTGCAAATTCGATCATTTCAATCTGCTTTCCATGTCCCAGGAACTCGCATCTCGCATCTGCCGTCGAGCAGCACGCGCATCCTTTTTGCAGACAAAGGCCTAGCAAGGATCCCCCCTCCTTCGCACACACACATGTTGTCCCGACAGGAAGCGCACTGATTGAGGAGCAAATCCCGGGCAGGACAGATGTTTTTATTGAGAACGAGGACGAGGACACAGGCGCGTGTGCCGCCGCCAGCAAATCGGAAGTGAAGCCCCTGCTCCTCTTTGATCTTATGTGGCATTTAACCTACGAAATAGTTTTGGTTTTCGGTACCGCAAGATTTATTATTATTATTCTTCACGGCGGTGTGCCCTCTTCCCTCGAATTCGATTGTTTTGCATCCCAATTATGGCTATAGGAGGTCTGACCTGGGACACGAGAGGAATGTGGGGTTGCAGGATAAGGCGCATTTCCCTTTGAAATGTTTATAAATTAAGGAAGATCAGAAGGGAGACAATTAGGACACAGAAATGTCATTATATTGCACTCTTTTCTGTATTTATTAAATATTAAATGAACAATTTTTGTAATTGAATTCTTTTTCATTTCCAGTATAAGTAAAATGCCAGCGAATTTAATTTTCCCCTGAATTTCCCTGACCAAAGCGAATGCTTTGCTCACTGACCTGTACGGCGCTGATAAGTCTCCCTCTCTCTCGGTCTCCCTTTGCCTTGGTTAGAAGGATCCTGCACCCATATCAAGTAATTAGATTTTAGAGCCAACCCATGCACTTTTGGCGCTCAGGTAAACAGCTTTTTTCGGGGCCTGGCAGGCAGCAGCACTTTCTAATTAGTGCACCGCAAACTATGAACCTGACCACCATCGGGATAACATCGCTGGATGCCCTGCGCCTCGCCTCATAAATCCAAGAGAGCTGGCTGGCAGCAGCCGGAGGTTCAATTAAATTTCGACTTGCGAATCAATAAACCAGCAACATTTTCAACACAATTCATTTAGCGTTGCGGTGGGAGGAGCAGAGGGAGGACCGGTGGCAGGAGCAGATGTGTGCACCTGGAGGAAACCAAAGCCAAAGTATCGAAGAAGCCGAGAAGGAGCAGCCGCAGGAGCAGGAGCTGAAGCGCGTGTGCAACTCGACACCGGAACAAGTGGCAGCCAGAGGGACGATGATGCGGATGGAAAGGTGCAGCACAGTGTGACTTGTACAGGAAACAGCATTCAAAAGTAGCAGAAATAATCCTAAATATATTGTGCCCGTTAGCCTGTCTCCACTGTGCTTGGCCAACTGAAGCGTTGTGTGCTTAATGCGCAGCGAGAAAAACATTTGGCCAGGGCAGAGTCAGTAGTTTGATGGGGTCGGGAGAAAGAAGAAAGCAGCCAGGAGCCAAGGGGAAGAGGAAACAGGAGCCAGAAGCCAGGAGGCACGCGCAACTGACGCAGAGGCCAACATCCAATGGAACAGGAGTAGGAGCAGGAGTTGGGACAACACACAGGAGAGGGCAGAGGAACAATGGGCAAGGACAATGAGCTCGACAACATCCTGTCGGTGGCCGACGAGCGCACTGCATTAATTGCTTCAGTGATTTTTTTATGGCCAACTGGCGTAGCATGTTTCCACAACAAAAAATCGGCAAACGGGAACAACAACAGGAATAAAATGGGAAAACTGGAACAGGAATTACTCGAACCTCGAACCTGTCGACCGCAGGCGCAGGATAATCGAAGTGTTACCGTTCCCTGCCATGGGGACGACCAGGTCCTCTGATGGGATAAGGGGATGCAGGGCGAAAGAAAGGCACCAGGCTGTCACATGTTTGTAGCCAAGATGCTGCAGAGCTGATAAAAAGGCCAACGCAGGCGAAGGATGCAGCTCGAGATAGAGAGGTGCACTGGGAGAACAAAAAGGATACAGAAAATGTTTGTTTAGCTTAAGGGGGTCGTCTACCGTACAGGCCGTAATTTTACGCTCTTTTCGAAAATCATTATTTTAAAAACGGTCAATCTATCGATAACTACCGGAGTTACACCGCTCAAAAGGAACACCTTAAAAAAAAAGGACCTCAACTGCTGCCACGATTCCAGTCGTTCTAATTATCATAAATCAAAAAATCAAACGCCATTTGTTTTCCAAAAGAAAGTATTTTTTGCCTCAAAAGAACAAATAATTTTTTTTTCGACTATTTTTCACGTGTTTATAATTGAAAAAAAAAGAAAGTAACAGACCAATCTTGATTCTTTTGGTACATTACTTGAACGGACTTTTAGTTTAGTTGAGCATTATCAGTGTGGCAAGTTGTCGTGGCAGCAGTTTGGGGAAAAATGTGTTTGGAGAAAAACGCGTTTTAAAGTTGGTGTACACTACTGGCGCCCTCCGCACTTGCTCCGGTTTTATACGTATAACTTTAAAACGGCTTCGAATTTTCAAAAATCCTGTTGTCCACGTCTTCGAAACATGTTTAAGAATTTATTTATGAAAAAAAAAATTCGATTTTTTTCACCCGTCACAGTAGACGACCCCCTTAATGAAGCATTATCTGGATGCCAAGATTGTTACAATTTGTAGATATATTTTCATTCAAGACTATTAACTTTCTCTCAGTGCCCTTATCCTTGGCCCAAACAAGCCTCAGCTGTGGTAGAAGACCGGGCCAGATAAGCAGGCGGAGGCAAAAGAAGCAGGATCCGGGCTAACGAGCGGAAAACACGATATTACAAGCCCATAACTCGTGTCCCCGAGAACCACGGAGCCACAACCCAGAGCCAGAGCCAGGGCCAAAGCCAGGACCTCTGGCACGCTCCTCATCCCTGGCGGCAGCTGAGGAGCCGGCGACAAATCTCATTAAAACTGAATCGAAATGGTAATTCGAGTTGTTCACAAACAGATCCCGATGCAACTGCGATTCCGTTTGCGATTGAGTTGATAGCGCACCCAGCGACCCATGTGTGTGTGAGTGTCTGAGTGTGTTTATCCTGTGCATCCTTGTCCCTATCGAAGACTTTGTTTGCCAAGACATCGGCCTGGTGAGGGTTCGTTTCGGAATCGGGAGGCAAGGTGTGATTTGGCTGCAGCCATTGTCTGCAGGATGTGCCTGAGCCTGTGTTTTCCCGGCGGCAGGTGGTTCTGCCTGCTCCTGGAGCCAAGAACAAGGTCCTGAACGGGGGCGGGGGTATCCTCATCCGGCACGGGGCTGCGATTGCAATAGACTGGAGTCCCTGTGTCTACTTGAGCCTAATTGCAATCTAAGTGCTTGGCAGAGAGTCCCTTGGCGCTGAATGGACGTCAGACAAAGCTTTGTGGGTTGTGATTGCTAAACAGAGTTTAAATTATTTAAAAGGCCGTATAACAATCTATATAACTCAAGAGAGTTATTTAAGTAATATTTACTTGAAGACTACCATCAATAACACCTTTTTCTCTGATTTTATTTAGGGATTTAAGTCAAACTTAACTAACTCTAGTGTTAAATGGACTGAGGGAAAAGAAGTTTAAGTTTGTAAAGCCAGTTTATTAGTTTCTCTTTAAATTTAAGCTAAAATACTTCTTCCAAATAGACAAGCAAAGCCTAAGGCCCCATCAGTCATAAATATCCAAACAAGCTAATTAAATTCGTATATTTGTCTCCTCCAAATCCCCAACACAACCCAAAGAGGAGTTAAATCACAGATAATCCTAATCGCTGGCCAACAGCAAATGCCTCGTTAATGAAACCAAAAAACCAGAGACCATAAATAGCAGTGCAAATAAACTGAACTGCGACTGTGAGAACCGAACATTTGCCACAGGCTATGGCACAGCCAGTGCTTTTGATATTTTCCAGCATTTCCTTGACATTTCCCGCACTCATCTCGTTGACTTCCATGTATTTCAATTAAAACCCAACCGACACTGCATCGATTCATGTGAATATGACATGCGAATTAGGCGTGTGATTATGAAAAATTACATTTCAATTAGGCGGCAAAGTGAATTTATTCAAAAATCGAAAATCACCGACAAAGGACCCGCATGAAGGATTGATTTCGAGGGAGGAGGATTCGAGGAGGGGTGACCCCGATTGCCCGGTGATTGATGGATGGACAGCGGCACCAATTAAAGTAAATGCTGCAGCGGCAGAGTGTCGCTTGTAATTAGCCTTGAGCCGGGATTAGTTAGTCCTTGTCCACCTCTGAAAACTGCGTTGAAACTCGGATCAGCAATTCCACGCTCCGGAATTCCCTTTCCCCTCTCCCGCTTACAACTTTTCGCGATTGTTTTCCATTAAGCTGAATAATTAGCATTTCTTCGCGTAAAGGCAAAGGGTGTATGCTCACGGCTACGTGCAAGTTTTCCCTTGAGTTTTCCGCCCAGAGTTTCCCTGCTTATTCGGCTTTTTATCGCAGCTCCGAAATTGATTTTGACACCTGAAAACTGCAGAAACTTTCGGGCGCAAAAACTTTCCGGCAGAAAGAAAGTTTTTTCTAAGTGTGCAGCGAAATGGATGAGGCGCATAACAAAAACAGAATTAAGCATAAAGGGCGAGCGACCAGGGGACTCGAAATGGGGCCAGATACAGATACAGATACAGATAGACAAAGGCAAGTGGGGGAAATCGCAGTCAGTTGCATTCGCAGTTGGCAAGTAAGTTCTTGTCTCGAAGATTACACGGGCATTACAAGAAAATTCTTCCGACCAAGTCGAAATTGCAGTTGCAGCGGCTGATGGGGAATTATGCGAGCCCAGTGGTTGAACTTTCCCGGGTGCTATGTACGGTGCATGTATGGAGGTGCGTTTACTTGTATAAATGGTATTACACGGCGCAAAAATTAAACCAGTTTTGGAAAAACACTTTGAAATGCAATTTGTACAGAACATTCAAGGGATTTTCATCTCTGTGACGCTATTAATTCCAACTGATTCGGCATGTAAATTGCATGAACACCTACAGTACTTCTGGTTAATCACAGCTTATATGCTACTACAAGTTTCTCATAAGTCTTAAAAAAGTTGTTATTTTATAAAGTCAATTTGGGGACTATAATATTATTCTAACGCTGACTTTATGATTTAGGCTTACGTGTTAACTGGTATAAACAACGGCTAATTCCTGATATTCTACGGGTTTCTAAGTTGTCTAAAAATATCTCCAATAATTTCCTTATTTATTACATACATTTTGTATATAAAAACAGTATATAAATCTAAATACCCTGTAGTTCTTGCTGCCTAATATCCCTATTAATACCTTACTACTGTACCAAGGTTATTAATGCATAAATATAATTCAAATTACCTTAATTATAAACTAACATCTGCTTACTCTTTCCCATCTTTATTCGCTGTGTATGCACTTTGAAATTGATGGTCGTGTGGGGCAGAGCAGAGGGCGGGCTGCAGCAGCATATGTATGTGTGGTTAAGTGGGCGGGGCAGCCGCAATTGATGTGGCAATATTTGCTGCACCTTGTTGGCTACCGCCCTCTTCTCCCACTTCACCTCTGCGTTGCCCGTTTCCTCTTGAGGGAACACGCGTCGTATGCGCAACTTGTGCAGTTTATTGAAAAACTTGCCTAATTTATGGGGCGAAGTGCAGCAAGCGGGCGGGACAGAGGACACCGCTCAGGTCTTCCATCTTGTACTTGTTCTTTGACTTTTCTAAGCAACCGTCTCACTGTCTATCTCTGTGAGTCGGCGACTGACAGGCAATCAAATTATGCAAAGAATGCGCAGTGGAAAGCCGTAAACAACAATTCCGGGGAAACGAACTCGCTCCGTAAACGCAATTGAGTTAAAAGTGAGGCGAAACAATTTAATTGGGGGAAATTTACCCGCTCTGAATTGGAACTGCGATTGGAATTGAATGCAAAACGAATTACCAAAGTGATTTGCCCTGCCCATGGGGTCGAGGCATTTCCATGGGTGATCCATTTAACGAGGAGTTCCTGCAGCAGCGAGGCAGGCAGGGTCATGGCCACCGTCGGACAAGGAGAAATCAAACAGATGTGCGAGCAGCAGGA